>PISW01011398.1:0-40908 GCA_004023785.1 Mungos mungo
GGGGCGGGGAGAGGTCTGGCTGGGGGCGGGCGGCTGCGGTCAGGTGACAACCGATGTTCTCGCTCTGTTGCAAGAGCACTGTCCTGTGCCCTTCGGGCAGCTCCCTAGTCCTAGCTCCACACCCCGAAGCCATGCCCAAGGCTACCTGGCTGGGCTGGGGCTCCCTCCTGTCTCCCCACCTGGCCCCAAGCCCCTAGGGACCCTGAGCTGTGCCCAGTGCATCTCTGGCACTGGGTTTCTGGCCAGGCCATCCAGCCGCAGCACGTGTGGGGCGGCACTGCCTCCAGCCTGGAGGCACCTCCACTTCTCTCCGCTTCCTGCCTGCCCAGCCCCGGCCCCATTGTCTTCAGCGGCAGAAATTCATTTCTCACAGTTCTGGAGGCTGGAAAATGCAAGCTCAAGGCTGACGGTGTTCAGGGACTGATGGGCGCCTCTTCCCGGCCTGCAGGCAGCTGCCTTCCCGCCGCGTCCTCCTCTGGTCTGGGAGCAAGGGCTCTGGGGTCTCTTCCTCTCCGGGTAAGAACATCTGTTCCTTTTATTTATTTATTTCATGTTTATTTATTTTTAGGAGAGAGACAGCACGAGCAGGGGAGGGGCAGAAAGAGAGAGGGAGACAGAGAATCTGAAGCAGGCTCCAGGCTCTGCATTATCAACACAGAGCCCGACAAGGGGCTCGAACTCATGAACCTCGAGATCATGACCTGAGCCAGAGTCGGACGCTCAGCTGACAGAGCCGCCCAGGCGTCCCATAAGGACACCTGTTTCTATGGGGTCAGGGCTTGAGCCTTACAACCTCCTTAGGGCATGAGGGGGGGGTTAGGATTTCAATACATGAATTTGGAGGGGGCAATTCAATCCATGGCACCCATCTAATCAGTGGGAAGTCCTGTTATTTGAATTGTGCCCCTGGAAAGATTTGTTGAAACCCTGACCCCAGGTGTGTGTGGATGAGACCTTATTTGGAAATTGTGTCTACAGACGCTATCAGGTACTTGGTTTGGGTGGACCCTCACCTTGTACGCCTGGTGGGCTTCTCAGGAGCGGAGCAGGGACGCAGACACACCAGGCGAGCTCCGAGAGGCATCGGGGGCAGGGACTGGGGACTGCGCTGCTCGCCAACCGGCCCCAGTATCACCGCCACAGCCGGAAGCTGGAAGAGCGGAGGAAGTACTTCTGTCCAGGGGGCCCGACCCTGCCCACACCTGCATTCCAGACACCTGGCCGCCAGAACTAGGGGACAATACGCTACTGCTGTTTGAAGCCACCAAGTTCCTGGCACTCGGTTATGGCAGCGCTGGGAAGCGGGCACCTCCCCGGAGGACCCTCACACCTGTTCCCTCCCCTACCCAAGCCTCCCCGTCGCCCGGGCCAGGCCTGCCCCTCTCTCTTTTCATCCAGCAGCCCTGCAGCCCAGGCGGGTTGTCACCTGTGGGTGCCTGGGTGACCTGGGCTGTCCCATACCTGTACCCATGCTGTCCCCTCCCTGTGTATGCTGGCAAAGTCCTGCTTGTCCTTAAAAAACCCAGACCAGAGGGGGCACCTGGGGAGCACAGTGAGTTAAGCGTCCGACTTCAGCTCAGGTCATGATCTCGTGGTTTATGAGTTCAAGCCCCGCATCGAGCTCTGTGCTGACAGCTCGGAACCTGGAGCTGCTTTGGATTCTGTGTCGCCCTCTCAGTCTGTTCTGCCCTTCCCCCACTCATGCTCTGTCTCTCTCTCTCTCAAAAATAAATAGACATTTTTTTAAAAATTAAAAAAACAACCCAGCCCAGAAGTCATCTCCTCGGTGGGGCTGTGTTGCTTTCTAGGGTACAGAACCTTCCTCAACTCACTATGGGGTTATGTCCCGATAAATTCATCTAAATCCAAAACATCGTAAGTGACACACCCAACCTACGGACCACCACGGCCGAGCTGCGCCCGCCTCACGCATGCTCACGGCTCATCTGAGCCTCCTGGTGGGCAGCCGTCTAACACAAAGCCTGTTTTATAACCGAGTATTAACTACCTCCTGGGGTTCATGGCGCACTGTGCTGAAAGTGGCGGAAAGGCTGTGCGGGTGCAGAACAGTGCTGGTGGGCTGGTTGTGGCCCTCATGATCGCCGGCCGGCAGGACCCGTGGCCGTGACCGCTACTCCGCGTCACCAGATAGGACCAGGGAGAGGATGGTACCCCCGGCCCCTCGCCCTGGAAAAGATTAAAATCCGAAACTCCAAGTACCGTTTCTGCCAGACACACACAGCCCTCTCACCATCATGGGGTCGCAGCACCGTAAACGGAGCCGCTGTGAGTCAGGCCCGTCTCTGGGGCCCGCCGTTCTCCGCGCGGCGTCTCCAGCCCACCTCCTTCCTCACACCCTCGTGCTGCAGCTGGCATCACTGCTCCCTGTTTTTCTACGCACGCTGTTGCCCCACCGCTAAGCCTGGGCACTGACAGCAAGGATTGTGCCCCCGGCCGGGACCCCGTGATGTCTGCTGGCTGAGTGCGTGCGGGGCCGGCCGGTGGCTGTGTGGGGGCCGCGTGCTGTGTGCTCTGCCCTGGTGTTAGCGGGGAGGGATCCGGGCCTCACGGGACCCCCATGCCTTTATAATTTGGGCAGGGGCCCCCTGTAAGGGACAGAGTGCAGGGACAGGAGCAGGGCTTTAGGAGTGGTCCAGCCATGGCGAGAGCGCATCCGGAGGCTTCCCTGACATCGTGGCTGTTAGTGTTGCTGGAAAAAGCAAAGTTGCGGCTTAGGTGCAAAGGGGCGCGCCCCAGAGGGCGCCGACACCCGGTCACGGGCGCCTCCCCACTTCCTGCACTGACCGCCGACCGCAGACCACACTCTCTCGCTTTCGCAGATTGCTTCCCCTTGAGACAGCAGGTCGGAAGGCAGCGGCCCGGAAAGCGCACAGCTCCGCTCCTGTTGTCACCTCGTCTCTACCCGCCAAAGCCTGCATCCCGGCCTCCCAGGCTCCCACAACTTCTCCAGAGGCAGCGGCACGTGGAGGGAAGGCAGCGGCTTGAGGAATCGAGGAGACCAGCGGCGCGGTCCCTCGATGGCTGGCCCGGACTCCGGAGTGGGCCTTGCTGTCCCGGAGGACAGACCACCAGCTGGGCCGCTTGACGCAGCAGGAACAGACCCGCCCACGGTCCCGGGGGCCAGACGTCCACCAGACAGGTTGTGTGGACATGTTTCCTCCAGAGGCGCTGGGGGAGGATCTTCCCAGTGTCTCCTCGTGTCTGGGGACTCCTGGCGGTCCTTGGCGTGGGCTGCACCCCTCCAGCCTCCGGCTCCATTGCCTCGAGGCCCTTCCCATGGCCTCCCTCTTCCTATAAGGACACCTGCCATCGGAGGTGCGTCTGACCTGCATACAGTGACCTTGTCTCCAGATCCTTCACTCCACTAACCTCTGCCAAGACTTTTTCCAAATACGGTCACAGCCGCAGGACCAGGGGTTAGGACTTGAACACGTCTCCTTGGGGACAGTGTGCTGCCCGCTGCATGTGGGGCCCAGCGTCACGGACAGGAAGGGGAGAGAAGAAGCGAGGCCGTGAAGCAGAGGGGCTGGGGCCAGGGGGCTCTGGGGTCCCCATACCAAAGCCCACCCCCAAGGAGCACCCATCCGGGGGGCCCGCCGATGGCAGGCTGCCTGCCTCCCCTGTCTTCTGTCTGTGCAGCACAAGCTTGGGGGTGCACCGTGAGCCCGGCTCCACGCCCCCACACAGCAGATGTGCAGGAACTCGGGCCCCTCCTCCGTGCTGCTTCCTGCTCTCCTCTCTGCCTTCCTCCCTGCAATCCTGGCCTCCCCTCTGCCCACCCACACTGTCTCCTCCCCTCCCCGCTCCCCTGCGGTCTCCCCCTCGCCCTGGCCGCAGGCAGAGGCGGCTGGCCCTCTGCGGACACCTCGCTGGGGGACTCCCTGGTGGCAGCTTCGACCATGAGGGACTAGCTCACGAGGTCACTAGCTCCCTGCGCCTCCGCCCCTCTGTGTGGCGGGGTGAGCTCAGGGCCCGCCTCCTTTCTGCCATCCTGGGCTGGCAGCCGTGCCTTCACTGAGGATCCTCCTTCCTTCGGGCACGTTCCCCGCAGCAGCCCCCATGCTCACCCTTGCGTCTTACTATATGGCCACCTGCCCAGTGACCAGACTGGTTGCCACATCCTCCTGCCCCGGCCCCTGACCTTACGGTTCCGTGGAGGTTAGCAACCCCGCTGTTGGGTCCCACCATCTCACCCCAGACAGCAGGACCCCGCCTGAGGCCGGCTCCCTTCTGGCCCAGCCTGCCCATGGCCCGAGGGCCCGGCTCTCTCCTCCCGGGGGCAGTTACACCGAATGCCCTGGGCTCGTCTGCTTCTGACTCAGAGCTTCTCCCTCAGGCTCTCATTTCCACTTCCCAGCAACCGAGCCGACGTTCTGGCCCTTAGCTGCCTCCTCTCTATTTCTGACATGATTCAGAGGACAGGGGAGAGGGGAGAGGGGCAGGATTAGTCAACGTCTTCAACGCCCCACATTGGGATTCGATTACTTGGATTTGCCCGCTTCTGTTCGTGCTCCCCTGGACAGCAGGAGCGAGGGCAGGCCGGGTCAGGGTCATCTGCAACGCCATGCACAGCGGTCCCTGAGTCACTATGTCCCCCTTCTACAGAGACGGAAGCCAGTGCCCTGCGCACAGAGTCACAGAGCAGTAAACGGGGAGCTGGCTCCAGCCGGACTCAGGGCTTCACGCGGGAAAGTGAGCCCTCAGTGGCTAGGGAGGTGGCCACCCGCAGGGCCTTTGGTCCCCGGGGGCAGGGGTGGCCCAGGACTCGCTCCCCCCTCCCGGCCCTCCCCAGGCCCCCTCCAGCTTGCTGGGCAGGAAGCCCGCCCGCGGGGATCACTTCCTGCAGAGGAAGCCTCCTTTGCCCACGGAAGTGCCGATCTGGCTGCTAGAGGGACCGCCTCTCCCGGGCTATTGTTCGGCACTTCCTTCCTGGCATCGGGCCACAGCCCCAGAGCCGCTCCCAGGCTCCTGGCCTCCCTTCGGCATGCAGGCCGGGCTGCGTGCGGAAACAGCCAGCGGTTAGTCAGTCAACAAACATTGGCTGGGGGCCCTGAGGCAACTGTGCCTGGGCTCCCTCCCTTGAGGAGGCCAGGGTGTAGCCAGAGGCCTTGGGCCAGACCACCGAGACCCACCCAGAACCACCCATTCCTGGACTCCACACCCACAGGCCAGAGATAACGAAAGGGCCATTCTTCTTGGTTCCACTGTGATTGAACACAAACAGCAGCCATGTCCCTCCTAACCCTTCCAGGCGCTTGGCTCCACGGTGCTGAGCACATTCCCTGGTGCCGCCCTCGCCTCCATCCACCTCCAGAGCTTTCTGCTCTCCCGGGACTGACACTCTGCCTGTGACACACATGCCCCTCCCCCAGCCGCCGGCCCCACCGCCCTCTCTGTCCCTGAGAGCGAGGATCTGTGACCTTGACGGGGTGGAGTTTCCCCTGTGCCCAGCTGACCCCACTTAGCGCAGTGGCCCCGAGGCTCAGCCATGTTTTCTTTTTAAGTTTATTTAGTTATTTTGGAAGACTGCATACAGACATGCAGGGGAGGGGCAGAGAGAGAAGGAGGGGAGAATCCCCAGCGAGCTCCCCGGTGTCAGCACCGAGCCCGACTCGGGGCTCCATCCCACGACGCGTGAGACCACGATCTGGGCCCAAGTTGAGAGTCGGATGCTCAACCCACTGAGCCTCCAGGCGCCCCGAGGCCCGTCCGCGTGTTAACAGGGCCGGAATGTCCTTCCCTGCGGGGGCCCAGGGACAGTCTGCCGTGCCGCACTTGGACCTTGGTCCGCCTCAGACGCCAGGCGCTGCTCCTTCCGCCTGCGGTGAACACGGGGGTGAACATGGCTCTTCCAGACTCCGCTTTCAGTTCTCCAAGTAAGCGCCCAGAAGGGCAGCCGCTGGCTGGGAGAGAGAGATGGCCGCAGACGCAAAGATGGAGAGAAATAGACGGAAGCCAACACCGTGAGTCACAGAGGGAGACAGGGAGACAGGCAGGCAGATGCACACACGAAGAGAAGCAGAGATAAAGCAGACAGAGGGCAGACAGACAGAAAGACAGACACAGGCCTTCCTGCGGATCTGGCCGAGCCTGGTGGGGGCACAATTCGAATATTAACAAAGATCTCAAGGTGCCTAAAGCTGGCACGGCCGGCCAGCCTCCCCACGTGGTGGGTGCCAGCTGGGGCAGGGATCCAAGCACAAGCTGGAAGCATCAAAGGCTTGTACATGCCTTGCCTTTCCTTCCCAGGTTTCCAGCCCCTGTCCCCGGGCCCGACACACCGAGCGGGTCAGGGGATGTCTGTCCGGGGACAGTGGCCTGGCACTGACCGTTGCCACCAGGATGGAGCCTGCCTGGAGCCAGCCTAGCCAGGCCTGGTTTTGGAGCTCCTGCTGGGCTCTGGGCACAGAGAGAGAGAGATGGAGACAGTTGAGGAGACACAGAGAGACAGGTGGGTGAGGAGACAGAGAGATGAGAGACAGAGGCAGACGGGGAGGCACAGAGAGACTGGGAGAGACGCGGCAGGGTGGGGAGACAGAGAGATGGGAGAGACAGACAGAGCGCTGTGGGCCGTGACCCTCGGAGACGTGGAGGCCGGTCGGTCGGCCTGCCCTGGGCTGCGGGCCGCGGGCTGGCGTGTCCTCTTCCGGAGCCCGCGCCGGTCAGCCTGGCCCGGGAGTCCTTGGGCCCCCAGCTCCCCACCTCGTTGGGCCATAGGAAGGCCTCGCTGTGCCCCAGGGGCGGAGTGGGTCCCAAGGCTAATGTGTGATGTGATGACACACGTCTGGCCCAGAGGAAACAGCCCAGGGGGGCCCGGCGGGCTCTCAGCTCAGCACCCTGTCTTGGAGCATGAACTGCCTTGTGGTTGAGGCTGGTCTGGGCGGCTTCCAAGGGAAGTTCAAGTTGCTTTGGCTGAAGGCGTCCTTCCATGCCTCTGTGTGTGGGCGCCTGTGTGAAGGCGTGCGGGGTGCAGGGCGTGTGCACTGCGTGCGGTGTGTGAGGCACGCGTGTGAGGTGCGTGTGGTGTGCGCACGGCCGCGGGTCGGCAGGAGGGAGGCTCTGGCTGCACAGCCCGCCCCAGACACGGGCTGCACGGGCGTGGACGGTCCCCATTTGTCCCCCAGGGCCGTTCCGTGCCCGCGTCTTTCCCAGACCTGTCACCCCGCCTGCGTGTCACCACCGGCCGCTGGGCCTTCCTGTGGTTTTGTAGCTGGAGAACGAGAGGCTGGAAGAGGTTGCCCGAGGGCCCGGCGCAGGGATGCGGTTCCGGGGACCTGGCCGTGAGCTCCGGTTCGAAGCTCTGCTCTTTCCTGCACACAGTGCAGAAGCGTCCTGGCCGCCCTGGGCCTGGAGAGAGAGGGGGGGAGCTCCATGTGAGTGAGCGGGACCCTGCCCAGGAGGTGTGGGGTCTGACGCGGGTGACGGACAGGTGGGCGGGCTTCGGCTGCGGTGAGGAAAGAGCGTGCACCGGGTGAGCACACAGAGCCCCAGATTGCGTCTGCCAGGGACATCCAGGCAGACTTGCTGGAGGAGGTGTCCCATGGACTGCTCTTTGTGCTAAGATTTCTGTCACTGTGTGTACCAGCAGCCAACCACAGTGGCTTAACCGGTGGGGGGTTATCCTTCTCACAAAACAAGAAGCCTGGAGGAGGCGGCCCAGGCCTGCAGCAGCCCCCTGGGAAGGTGGTCCTGGAAGACGCACCTGCTGGCTTCCTGCTTTACCATCTTTAAAGGCTGGCTCCGTCTCTAGGCTCTGGGCTTGCAGACCAGGCAGGAAGAAGGTCAGAAGGCAGGGTAACAGAGGCAGCACTTCAGCGGGAACCTGGCAGCGTCCGGGACAGCACCTGGGCAGGGGGAGGGAGGCTGTGGGGAGGGCACGGAGCCTCTGTGTCCACGCAGCCGGCAGGTGGTGAGCCGTGGGGGTGGAGCCGGGAGCCGGATGAAGGGAGAGGATGGGGTGCAGGATAAGCCGGAAGTAACACTTGAGATATCATATCTGAGTGTTTCCAAATTGACAAAAGACATCAAGCCACAGATTCAAGAAATTCTAAGAATCCTAATCAAGAAGAATAAAAGAAAAGATCACATCTGGGCCCATCATTGTCAAACTAGCAAAAAACAAACTCAGAGAGAAAATCATATCATAGTAGGCTAAATATATTTCAAAAATGAACAGGAGATAGAGATGTTTTCAGGTTAATAAAAGCGGTCAGGATTAGTCGCCAGCAGACCCACATTAAAGAAACAGGCAAGTCACCAGATAGAAGAGAAGTATTCCAGATGAAGGAATAAAGAGTGCCAGAATGAATAAGCAAATAAGTAAACAAACTAAATAAATATTGACAGTCCAAAATGATAATAATTTTGCATGGGATTTAAAACTCATGTGGAATAAAAATAAAAGCAGTGCAAAAGGCAGAGAAGGGTTTTATGGAGTTAAAATGTAAGATCCAGGGCGCCTGGGAGGCTCAGTCGGTTAAGCATCCAACTTCATCTCAGGTCATGATCTCACAGTTTATGAGTTCAAGCCCCGCATCAGGCTCTTTGCTGTCAGCACAGAGCCCACTTCAGATCCTCTGTCCCCCTCTCTCAGCCCCTCCCCCTCTTGCTCTCTCTCTCTCTCAAAAATAAATAAGCATTAAAAACTAAAAGAAACGTTTATGGGCGCCTGGGTGGCTCATTTAGTTGAGCGTCCAACTTTGGCTCAGGTCATGATCTCACGGTCTGTGAGTTTGAGCCCCACACAGCTGCTTCAGATTCTGTGTCTCCCTCTCTCTCTCTGCTCTGCCTCTGCTTGTTTTCTGTATCTCTCTTTCTCAAAAATAAATAAACGTTAAAAAATTTTTTAAAAGTAAAAAAAAAAGATCCTTTATTATCCGGGAAGGGACAGGTGAAAAAATTACAGTAAAGTCTAAAAAGTCAAGGATGCATGTAGTAATCCCTGGGGTAACTACTGAAAGATAAATGATAGAATGTGTAATTAACAACCTATAAGAAGGAAAAGGAAATCGTTAAGATATCTAGATAATCAAGTCAAAAGGCAAGAAAGGAGAAAAAGAGAACAAAGCACAGGTGGGACAGATAGGAAATAAACAGTAATATGGTGAATTTAAACTCAAATAGATAAATAATTGCAATAAATGTAAATGGATTAAATACTCCAGTGAAAAGATGACTGCCAGGTTGGATTGGAAAAAAAGACAAATGACTATATGCTACTTTTAAGAGACACGTTGTAGGGGCGTCTGGGTGGCTCAGTCGGTTAAATGTCTGGCTTCCGGCTTCGGCTCAGGTCATGATCTCGCGGTTTGTGGGCTCAAGCCCCGCGTTGGGCTCTGTGCTGACAGCTAGCTCAGACCCTGAAGCCTGCTTCCGATTCTGTGTCTCCCTCTCTCTCTGACCCACCCCTGCTCGTGCTCTCTCTCTCTATCTCTCAAAAATAAATAAAAAAGATTAAAAAAAATAAGAGACACATTGTAAATTTAAAGACACAGGAAGACTGAAAATGAAAGAATATGAAAAATATGGCATTAAAACATATACAACACAGAAAAAGGAAAGGACAAAGGTGGTGCGGTTTAGCTAATATTAGACAAAAAGTTGAGTAGCCTTCATTGTGTTATCAATATTGGCCTTACGAGCTAAAAAGGGACATTTCAGAATAATAAGAGTCATTCCAACAGTGAGATATGATATCCTAAATTTGCATTCACCTGAAAGCAGCCTCAAAAGCTATAAAGCAAAACTTGGTGACCTAATGGGCTAAGGACTAGAATATAGGACAGAGGAGCCAGCAACTCATTGCTGCTAGAACGTTAGCAGGGGCCTCCCTGGGAGGCAGCCTTTGAGCTGGGTCTCCATGGAAGAGGAGGGTTCTTCCAGGTAGAAACGGTAGCAGGAGGAATAACTTTCCTATCCTCATTACTTTAACTACCCCATTTCACTCAGCGCTTACAACAATCCCGACTCAGGCTCCGTTAGATCTCCACCATACAGGAAGGACACTGAGGCCAATAAAAGCCCAAGTAATCTGACTAAGACGGTGAAGCAAATGAGCGACAAATCCAGGATTTGCACTTCTACCTGTTTGCCTCCAAAGCTGGGCGCTTTGCCTCGAGGCCCCCCGTCCATGTGCAGAGGCATCATTCTGGTTTGCTTTAGGCTCTTCTTTGACTTGTGTCTGAAGTTTTTATTTGAGGAAGACAAATAATTGAGACCTTTGATTGGAATATTCTCAATCCTAAAATGCATATAAATGTGTACACACGCACATACATACTTACATACTATCCATCTAGACGTAGATACAGACGAATGTATAGAGGTATATAAAGATATATGCATACAGATGTATACACCAAAAAATGTCGTTGATGAGAACCTACAAACCTGTAATGGGTAGCTTGAACTGGTCTTATCTCAGACTTGGACTTGGGAAAAGGGCTGAGTCCAGAATACTAGTGTGTCTACTGCCACCTAGTGGCAGCATGTAATAATTACAGGGACAGTGTAAGAGAAAAGGTAGTGACTGGAAACCCAAGGTTATGACAGTGTACATTGGACCTTGGCATCAGTTTGTTAAAGAAATATTTGCTGAGCTATCCTGTCAGCTGCTTTTGATTCACAATCTTGGTGACTTCTTTTTTCCTTCATTTTATTTTTTAATGTTTATTTATTTATTTAAATTTTTTGGTTAAAACTTATTTATTTTTGAGTGAGAGAGGGCATGAGCAGGGGAGGGGCAGAGAGAGACGGACACAGAATCTGAAACAAGCTCCAGGTTCTGAGCTGTCAGCACTGAGCTTGACTCGAGACTCAAATCCACGGACCACGAGATCATGACCTGAGCTGAAGTTGGATGCTTAACCAACTGAGCCACTCAGGCCCCCTCTATTTATCTATTTTTGAGAGAGAGAGAGAGAGAGAATCACAAGCAAGTTCTGCACTGTCAGCACAGAGCCCAACATAGGGCTCTAACCCACAGACCATGAGATCATGACCTGAGCTGAAATCAAGAGTCATAAGCTTAACTAAGCCACTCAGCACCCCTCCTTCCATTTAAAAAGTAAAACTGTTTCCCCATGTTTTTAGAAATTAGAAAGAGGGGTGCCTGGGTGGCTCAGTCGGTTAAGCGTCCGACTTTGGCTCAGGTCATGAACTCGCAGTTCGTGGGTTTGAGTCCCGCGTCGGGCTCTGTGCCGACGGCTCAGCCTGTTTTGGATTCTGTGTCTCCTCTCTCTGCTCCTCCCCCATTCATGCTCGTTCTCTCTTGGTCTCTCTCTAAAAAAAAAAAAAGAAGAAGAAGAAGAAAAGAAATTAGAAAGAAAAATAGCAGTCATTTGTGGTTTCGGTACTCAGGTTCTAGATTTAATTCTGGTTAAGAATCTTCAACTTTTCTTTCCATTTTAACTTCTAAAGAAGAAAAATCACATTAAAAATTGATACCTACTCATTGTGAAGAATTCAAAACACGCTGAACACCCCGAGACGGAAGCGCAGAAGCAACTCCAATCCCACCGGCCGGAAACCACCCTTAGCATGGGGTGAGCATCATTTTGGGCAACTTCAGTGCAAATATACAAACAGAAGGTGGGTGAGGAACAGACGGGTGGAAAGGCTTTTATAAAACCAGAATAATCCTATTTTGGATACTATATTTAGTTTAATTTGAGTTGAATTTAACAAAAGAAAAATAAAGAGAAGCTAATGGAATTGCCGAATTCATATAAATATTTCTTCTATACAGGAGATATTTTCAGGAAAGTATCCCTCCAGGCACCCCTGGGGGGCTCAGTCAGCTAAGCATCCGACCTCGGCTCAGGTCATGATCCCACAGTTTGTGAGCTGGAGCCCCACGTCGGGCTCTGTGCTGACAGCTCAGAGCCTGGAGCTGCTCTGGATTCTGTGTCTCGTCTCTCTGCCCCGCCCCCTGTTCCCGCTCTGTCTGTCTCTCAAAAATAAACATTAAAATAAATAAATAAACATTTAAAAAGAAAATAAATATCCCTCAAGTTTAAGAAAAGAAATTGTGGGGACATTAAAAGTCTTTACAATTTTTTTCCAAAGACATATTATCCCTTCTGCTGTGTAGACGGACTTCTTGCGGTGCAGCATCATCCCTTGGCCCAACCACAAGGGCACGAACATGTTGTGCGGAGTGTGTGGGAGTCCTCCCGCCCCAGCGGGTCCATATCAGCTGCAGGACGCTGTCCACAGTGCTCTCTCCCTGTGTCCTGCTCCCTTGATCCCACTGCCGGGCCCAAGCCCAGCCTCCGTTTCCCCAGGATCCAGGGCTGCAGGGCAAACGGGGCTCTGGACCTTCTCCGGGACCACCTTCAGCACCCGGGCTTCAAGCAGGGGCAGAGCAGCTCCGTTCTCACCTAGCACGTCGGGGCGCCCATGCGAGGGTTCCCCACAGGAAGTATTCCGCATCCAAGGGGGTTGAAACCCCCGTCCAAACTCAGCTCTCAGGCCCTTGCAGCTCCCCCGTCGCCAGCCTCAGAGAGCAGATACCGTGGGCATGAAGTAGTCTGAGAACACGCCGCCATCTCTGGGTAACTAGCTTATCCCAACGGGCAGCAGACAGCCCTTCCGTGTGGAAACTGCCCCGTGGGCTGCTCCAGACTGGACGAGGCAGAAGCTGCGGGGCCCGGGCACCCCTGGGCGCAGGGGGTGAGCTCTGCCCCGGCCCAGGCTCCCCCGCCCCAAATCGTCCCCCGTCCTGCGAGAGGCGCTTTTCTCCCCTGCTTACAGATGGGGAACACTGAGGCCTGGAGGAGCACGTGTGCACCTGAGAGCCTCCTGCGGGTCTGGGCGCCGCCTGGACGTGAGCTCAGGGCCGGCTCAGGTCTCAAAGTGCTCGCTGCTTCCGCCTTGAGGACACCCCGACCTGCGCGCAGAGGGAGAGGGAAGTCAGGCGCTGCCCCAGGAAGGGGCTGGGCGCCCGGGATCAGAGGACACTTTTGTGCTACCTTTTGGAGACAAGTCTTCTGACACATGACTCGGAGCTTTCGTGTCCCCGAGGGCAGCCGGGCCAGGGACTTCGGGGCCCTGAGCTCGTGAGCCAAGGGCTGTGGGGAGAATGAGCCCCCAGCCCACGCTTCCAGAGAGGCGGTGTGGCCGGAGGGCAGGGCCGGTCTTGGAGTCAGAGTGACCTGGGCTGGAGACCTGGCTCTGCCCCTTTTCCCTGTGGCCTCAAGCATATCACTGTCATCCCGGAGTGAGGTGTCCTCATCCCCATCCTCCTCACCTTGGCTGCACCCCCGGCTCAGCCTCCATGACCTCCCGCTGGCTACGGACCCTGGGAGTCTGTCAGAACGAGCTGGGAGCTCTCCAGCCCCGGGCCTGGGGGTCAGAATCCAGAGCCTAAAGCTGTGCCCTTGGCGAGTGAGTCTAAGGTCATCGGCCCAAAGGGAAATCTGCAAGCCGCTTGCCCAGCATCTACCCACTTTGTGACTTAGGTCTCCACCTGCATCCAGCCTGACCTCTTGCTAACCCCCAGCCCACCCACATCTCACTCGCCCTGGACTCCCCCTGACATCCGGGTCATGGGCACAGGGGAGTCACCTTCTCTCGCGGCCCCAAAGATCCTCTCCCTACCCACGTTCCTTCCGACAAACTCCAACCGGGCCCATTCAAAGGCCACCTCCTCTGTGAAGCCCTACCTGACCGCTCCCACAGGCACACCTGCACACCACAGTCTTCCTCGGTGGCGTGGCGGGCATGCGGTCCTGGTGCCCGTCTCCCTGTTGGAGTGGCGGCTTCCCGGGGGCATGGACCTGACACAGAGGTGAAGCAATGAATGAGCGGATTAACGAACGCATGGCCGCCTTTGGGCGCGAGGCCTGGCTTGCGGGACAAGCAGAGGCGGGCTGAGGGCTGCGAAAGGGTTTCTGGGCTTTGCTGCCACTGCCCATCGGTGCGGAAGGTTCTGAGGAAGGCGGGGACCTCGGGGTCATCGGATATTCATTTTCTTTCTTTTTTTAGTTTTTTAATGTTTTTTATTTATTTTTGAGAGACAGAGAGAGACAGTGCAAGCAGGGGAGGGTTAGAGAGAAAGAGAGAGACACACACAGAAATGGAAGCAGGCTCCAGGCTCTGAACTGTCAGCACAGAGCCTGACACAGGGCTCGAACCCACGAACCGTGAGATCATGACCTGAGCCAAAGCCGGACGCTTAACTGACTGAGCCACCCAGGCGCCCCTCATTTTCTTTTCATTAAAAAATATGTATATGGGGGCGTCTGGGTGGCTCAGTTGGTTAAGCGTCCGACTTCGGCTCAGGTCATGATCTCACAGTTTGTGGGTTCGAGCCACGGGGCTCTGTGCTCTGTGCTGACAGCTCAGTGCTCACGCGCTGTCGCTGTCCCTCTAAAAAAATGTTTTAATATGTATATAATGCATGCTCTTGGTAAAAATTCAAATAATCACGCAACTCTACATAGGAAGCCGTCCGCACAGCTGCCCTCCCTGCCCAGCAGCAGAGACCAGGCCCTGCCCCGTCCTGCCGTCCAGCGGGAAGTCGGGGCTGCAGGCCTGACTGGCTTCTCCACCACCCCCCCCCACCCCCGACGCGGGCCCAGCTTGCGGGAGGCACCCTCAAGGGGACAGACCGCCGGTCCCTCCCATGCTGGCAGCCAGCCCTGCACTCAGGGCTCCTGAGCACCGGCTCCTGGCCAGGGCCCAGCCGGCTCCACGCCCCACAGCCGGCCGGCGGCCATCGACCAGCGACTGCGCCTCCCTGACCCTGTCTCCTCACCCGTCACCCTCACCTAGCTGCCTGTGCGCTCCGGGGGCTGCCCGCGACCTTGGCAAAAGTTCATCCTTTACTCCCTCTGCCTCCTCCCTGGGACGGGCTTGGGAGCAGCTCCCTGGGGCTCCAGTCCTGGATGGAGGGTGTGATGAGTGTGCCCCTTTCCAGGAGGTCTGGAACCCGGAGCCCAGAACCCAGCCCAAGCGGCCGGGCCTCCTCCCTCCCTCCCTCCTCCTTCCCCCCCTCCTTCCTTCCCGCCTTCCTCTCTCCCTCCCTCCTTCCTTCCTCATCCCTTCCTTTCTTCTTTCTCTCCTTCCCTCTTCCTTCCCTCCTCCCTCCTTCCCTCCCTGAATTCTTCTTCCTCCCTTCCCCCTTCCTCCCTCCCTTCATTCCTTTCTTGCCTCCTTCCCTCCCCTCCCTCTCCCTCCCTTCCTTCCTTCCTTCCTTCCCTTCTTTCATCTCATTTACTGAGCAAGTGCCCGTTTGGGACACTGGGGACAGTTGATAGCAGGAAGTTCCCATCCCAAGCCCTCCCATGAGGACACAACAAGAAAATGGCAGGGATGGAGGAGGGTGCAGAACGCAGGGGGACCCTTGAGAGACTCGGGGAGGTTTCCTGGGGCTGGATGTGAAAGTCAAGGAAGGGCTCTTCAGGTGGAGGGAACGGCACCTGCGAAGGCACAGGGGCTGGGAGCACCTGCTGGGCGCCTGCTGGACCTCCACGTGGGAAGGCAGGGACTGGAGATTCCGAGCAGGGAGTCCGCCTGGGCTGGGCTGGGATCCCCTGACTCACTTGCTGGACCCTGTGCCTCTTGGGCCTCCTCTGCTCTGGGCTGTCCAGACGGAAGCCGTGCTGGCCTCGGGCAGCACAAAGGGAGGCTTTGACGTTGGAGAAAGGGAGTGGTGTGCGTGTATTTTTGGATGCTTCTCAGGAATCTACTCATTCTCCTCCTCCAACACCATGGCAACCAGGCCTGCAGCTGGGGGGAGCTGCCTGGAGGAGAGAGAGAGAGAGAGAGAGAGAGCGCGCGAGCGAGCACGAGCCGCGGGGGGTGGGGGGGGCCGGGCTGGGGCACAGACCTCTGGCTCCCGCTCAGGGCCCGCCCACCCAGGGAGAGGCCTCTCTGTTCTTAGCCTAGTTTTGACATCTGCCGCGTGGGGAGAGTGATGCTGTGTCGGCGGGACCTCGGCGGGGCTGTGGGGGCCTCGGCGGGGCTGCGGGGGGCCTCAACAGTCACTGCGGGACCTCGGCAGGACGGGACGGGGCTGCCCTGCTCCCTCAGCCCAGGCCCCGCAGGGCCTAGATGTCCAGGCAGAATTGGCAGGGGGGAGTCTGTGAGGTAAGGGGCACCCTGGAAGCTCAGGAGGCCAGGGGACACCCTGAGCCCATCAGAGGCAGGGCCCCTTCCCCCATGCTCAGTCATTGCCCCCAGCACCCAGGGGGTCCCAGGCTGTGCCCTGAGCGGGGAGCCGGAGCCCAGGACAGCCACCCGGAGCTGGAGTTCTGAGTGGGGGCCTTGTGGCTGCCCCGCTGCACACACCGTTTCCTGCCAAAGTACTGGGGGGGTGGGGAGGGAGGGGACAGCCTTGTGTCTGTGACCGTGGGGGTGCCTCACGAAACAACCACAAACTGGCTTAAACAACAGGAAATGCCCTCCCACAGTCCGGAGGCCCTGAAGGCAAGGTGTGCACAAGGCCGGGCTGCCTCTGGGGCTCCGGGGGAGGACGCTTCCTGCCTCTTCCCGCTTCGGGGCTCCAGGCTTCCCTGGCTCCTGGCCTCATCACTCTCTGTGCCTCGGTCCCCATGTGGCCTCTGCCTGAGTCTCTGTGAGCCCCCCCTCTTCTCCCAAGGACAGCGGTCACTGGATGTGGGGACCTGCTCCAGCGTGACCTCATCCTAACTAATGACATCTGCAGAGACGTTTTTCCCAAACAAGGTCACATTCTGAGGTTCTGGGTGATCAGGAATTTTGGGGGGACACTCAACCCACCACAGCTTGTTTGAGCAGCCTGGCATGGGGGGCCGGCTGTGTCAACCCCGGGTCCCGGGAGGAGCACCCCCGCGGTGATCAGGGTCCCAGAGGGGGCACTGGGGTGTGGCTTCAGGTGACAGCGGGTCACTGCTGGGGACGGCCAGCAGCAGGAAGGCGGGATTGAGCCCGGAGATCCGCGTCCCTGTTCCCCACCTCCCCACCCAGCCCCACGCGTGTGCACACTCACACACGCGCACACACTCTCACGTGCGCACAGGGCAAGGCCATGTCCCTGGTTCCGCCTGCCGTGGCCCCGGGTCCTGCCTCCTCCTGGGACCCAGCGCCTGCCGACAGTCCTGCCCGGCGGCCCGGGCCCTCCTGGCCTTGCTCCTGGTCGGGGCGCCATCACTGCCACCTGGCGGGAGGTGGGCGATGGGGTGAGGGTCCGGCCCGAGCTGCACCTGACGGGGCCTCGGTCATGTCATCGGTCAAATGGGGGGATGCTCTGCGGGAGGCCGCCAGGCCCGTGGGGGTGGCCCCAGGAGGAATGGGGGTGAGGCAGGAGGGGGACCCCCCCGGGTCTGAGGGGCAGTCTGGGGTGAGGGGCTCCCCGCCCCTTGGCGAAGCCTGAGTTTGCGCTGAAGCCCTCCTCCGGGTCTCTGCCCGCTGTCACCACCTGCGCCCTCGCACCTGTGCGCACGTCCACACAGACCCTCGCGTGCTCTCTCTCACAAGCCCACACCCATCCTTACACACTCAGCTGCGCACACCCACACGGATCCCTCCTTGCAGCCACTCGTGAGGCCCCTCTCCCCAGCAAGCGTGCCCTCCGGGACACTGGGTCTCCCTCCCCTCCCTCCTCTGCTCACCCCCCTCCTCCCTCCCCCGCGTCCTCCCATCAGGCCTCTCCCCTCCTCCCCTCCTCACCCCTCCCCTTCTCTCCCTCTCAGTCTGGCCCATTTCTTGGTTGTCCCAGTGGAACTCGAGAACAGGCAGTTCCTGACCCACCCACCGCTTCCCTCCTGCCCTTTCCTGGAAGTTTTGGAAACCAGGAGAAGGCGGCCAAGACGGAAACAGGAGGGAAGCCCAACAGCGCTGAGTTGGGGCTGGGCGGCACGCAGGCCAGCACACAGTAGGCCCTCAGGTCTCCGGGTCCTGTTGTCCAGATCCCTCCGGGGCCGAACTCATTTAGGGAGGCGGGGGGCACCCTAGCTGTCCCTGCCCCTCCCACACATGCCCAGCTCCTCCCGCACAGATGCCCCTCCCCTGCTCCCGGGTCCCCGGCACCCTACAGCAATCATGTGCCAGCAGCGCCCCACCGGTGTCCGCCCTTCAGCCTCTGGGCCCACAGCTGTCCTGCGTGTTGGCGGCACGTCCTCTGGGCCCTTTGCTCCTGTGCGGGAAGGGGGTGGCCTGGGCGAGGAGGGCGTGTGGAAGCCCAGACCCGGGGCCTAGGCTCCCGACCCGGGGCCGCGTCTGCACATACTTCGCAGATGCTCAGCCCCGGGGGTGCTGTTCCCCCCCACCCCCCGCCCGGCACTGTCCATCTCACACCCGGAAACCGGCTCCCAGGGAGGGCCCTGCCTCGCCCCAAGGCTCTGGCGGGGGAGGGTCAGCCGCGGGACGCACCCTTGGCCTCCCCCTCCAGGACGCACCGCCCCTGCTGCCCCTCCGTCTGTCTACACTGTTGTTTACACGAGTCCCCAAGCGCACAGAGGCTCTGATTCTTGCCGAGAGCACCTCCGCTTCTGAGTACAAGGCACCTCTTCTCCGCTGCACCCTGGGCGGGCTGGGGTCCGAGAGGGGGGTCAGGGCCCGGGGGCAGGCCAGGCTGGCCCCTCCCAATCCTCCCTCTGCGCCTGGCCTTTCAACCTCAGGGCCTGTGCAGTGCCATTCCCCGGGGCGGGTGCTCTGTGCCCCTTGCTGGGTGCCCCACCAGCTCCTGGGTGTCCCTCTTCTCTCGGCCTAAATGTCACTTCTTTGAAAGGCCTCCCCCACCCCCCTTCCGTAGGCCCCTCACAGAGCTCAGGGACCTGCCAGGAAGCACTCGTGACAATGTGCCCAATGGGTGTGGCCACTTACTGGCTCTCTGCATGTCCCCGCAGCCTCCCTGCGAGCAGGAGCGAGGCGTCCCTTGTCACAGGGCCCAGCACAGCATCTGCACCCAGTAGGCACTGAGTGAATAAATAGGACCTATCGGAACAGTGCTGAGGGCTTAGGACCAAGGGTGTCTGGCCCTAGCGGGGCCAAAGGCTGTCTCCAGACTCCGTCATGTGGGGGTTCATCTGGTTCAGGCCAAATGGCCGGGGCTGGGCTGGAGTCTCTGGGAAGGACAGACCAAGTCCCATCATGTGGCCAGAGCAGGGCTGCAAGGGCCAGCAGAGCATAAGCCTCAGGCCCAGGGGGTTGGGGGCAGGGGGATCCCCAAAATTCTTAGTGGCCAGAGGCTTGGGGCCTGGGGCCTTACAACACACAGAACGTTTGGGGTGGCACCCAGGGTCAATACTGTTTGCAGACTGTCCCCTCCCGGGCAGCTGTGGCCCCGGGGGTGTGAGGCCAGCCAAGGGCTTGGGCTCTGGCCAACCTAGTCCAAATGCCCATTCTTACTGACCATGTGCCTGAGTCCGATGACCACAGTCCCAGCATGCTCTCTGATGACGTGTGCACAGGCTCCGGAACGTACCGCCCCGTCGCTCACTCCCCGTCCAGCTCCCGCTCGATTACTTCCATGTGGGGCTTCACACGTCCGATGTTTAAGTTTAAAAATAGAACGAATCACAAGCACTTAATACATAATGATATTTAGCATTTAGTAATGAGGGTTCAAAATAAGTAGGTGATGTTGCAGTGATTTCTAGCCATCACATTCGTATGTCCTTACAGAACCAAGTGGAGAAATATGGCTCAGGGGACCCCCACCCCCACTGCCCCTGCTCCCAGTCTGGTCGTCCTCTCCAGGATCCAGCGAGTTCCCAGGAGGAGGACTGGTGGGGGAGCCGCCTTCTGGGCCCTGAAAGTCACTCGCCTTTGCTCAGCCTTCCCCAGGCCAGGGCCTGGAGACCAGGGGGTGTTGGGGGGCGAGGGACCCTTTCACGGCAGCCCCAGGGGCCAGAAAACACTAGACGGGTCCTGGACAGGCTGGCTCCTCGCCAGGGGGCTCCCCTGGGGTGCCGACTGACAGGCAGCAGACCGGGAGGTGACACCCGGTGGTGACACAGGAAAACACAACACTGCACACAAATCAGCCTGTTCTGTTGGATTCAGACATGTGGGTCACACAAGGGTCACTGTCACATGGTGGTAGCCAGCCCCAAGATGACCTCCAGGGGCCCCGCCTCCTGGAGTGTCCTCCCATTGGGGGCAGGTTGACCTGCGTGACCCACAGGACGTGGTGGAAACGCGAGTGTGGCCTCTGGAGTGAAGTCCTAGCCGGCACGCGTGCACGGGGACGCCAGCGCCATGCTGCGTGTGCACGGAGAGGCCCCCGGCAAGCCTTCCGATGGTGCGGCCCGAGCTGACCCCTGGGCCGCATCGGCATGAGCTCCCCGGAGCCTCCCGGACCCCTGGCCCTCAGACACAGGACAGAAGCGGTTGCTGTCGGGGGATCTGTTACACAGCAGTAGCCTGACACACGCGCGTGTCCGATCCCACTGTCCCCTTCAAGGCCCACTGGTTCTGAGAAAGCCCTTCCTGATCAGCGTTCCAGGGGTGAGGCCCACCCCTCGCAGACGCCCCAAGGGGGGCTGGTCAGCACGGCTGCTCCGGGCCTAGGAACCAGGAGGCCGTGGTTCAGGGATGGCGGCTCATGGGGAGCAGGGTCGGAGGAAGAACTGAGTCCTGGGTCTCAAGTTGACCCCCGCTGCGGGCGCCCGGGTCCATCCTGTGGCAGCCCCCAGGGTGCCTGCAAAGTGACCCCAGGACAGTCTGCCGGCGGGGGGGCGGGGCGGTCTGTCTGGAGACGGTCTGCCCAGGGCAGCATCCAGCCTTGGGCTTCTCTCCCGGCCGGCAGTCAGGGTGGCTGCGCACACAGGACCCCCCCGAGCGTCTGCACCTGCGTGCTCAGCTGGGTGGCTGCCCCCAAGGGCCTCCCACCCTGGGAGAAGCCTTGGGGAGGATGCAGGTGGTGGGTGCCCCGGGCCCAGCAGATGGCACCTCTGAGTGGGTGCCTGCACGGAGCTGGTCACCCCAGTGTGGCCGGGGGCAGGTGAGGCAGAGGAGATGTGTGTCGGCATCAGGACCAGTTCGATCCAGTGGCCCGCAGGCCCCCGCCCCCATCCTGCTATGAAACAGGTTCCAGCAATGATCTGACCCTGAGACCCGCAGGTCGGATCACTCCCCTCACAGGAGGTGGAGGGGTGTATGTTCTACCTGTACTGAATCTTTGCTGAAAGAATGTACTGACATATGTCTTATGGTAAAGAGAACACGGCAGGGAGATTGCCCAGCAACTCCTCTCATGAAATCAAATGATTTCAGGCGCCTGCTGCGGGAAAGGCCCCTAAGTCACGCCTCTTGAACCAACTCGGCAATGGTGGCCTGAGAGTTGGGTTAAGAAGCTTCTGAGGCTGCACTGGGCTCAGTGGGCAAAGTGTCCATCCTAAATGACGGCCATGACAGGGCGTGGTGGCCCCACAGCCACCAGCACACGATGGTCAGCTGGATAAAGGTCCCCAAGGGCATCCCAATCCCTCAGCGCTGTGAGTGTTACCTTCTCTGCAAAAGAGACTCTGCCCGTGTGATTGTATTAAGGCTCTTGAAATGGGAGGGTCCCCTGGATTGTCGGGGTGCGTCCTGAGTGCCATCACAGGCGTCCCTCAGGTGAGCTGGCGCGGCGGAGGTGGTGCTGACGGGAGGCGCCGTGCTGCCTGCAGCATTGACCTTGCAGGCCGGGCCCGAGGCCCTGGGGGTCAGCTCCAGACACTGGAAAGGCAGGGAACAGACTGCCCAGAGTCGCTGGGGCACAGGCCCTGAGAACGCCGTGATTTGGGTCCGCAGGTCTGAGTCCAGACTCCCGGCCTCCGGAACCGCGAGAGAGCGGCCGCGGCGTCCAGGCCCCCAAGTGCTCACTGACATGTTGCAACGGCCCCGGGAAGGGACACACACACCCCGTCCTTGCTCCTCCCGGCCTTGGCCGCGTCCGGCCCTCTCTCTTGTCTTCCTTCCCCCGGGAAGGCCCTGCTCCGTCGCTGTAGCTGCCGCTGCTGAGCGTTCCCTGGGCGTCCGGCGGCCCCCAGAACGGCCTGCAGCACACGGAGTCTGAGCTTGGCGCTGCAGCGGCCGGCGAGGGGCCCGGATGTCCGCTCAGACTCCGTGCACCGTGAGGACGTCCCGCTGGGACAGCGGTGACGCCATGGAGAGCAGTGGCCGGGTCCAGGGGACAATGGAGGAGTCCCTGCAGGGCTCACGGGAGGACGGTGAGGCAGCGGGGCGGCCAGAGGGCACACGAGCACCCCACGCTCCTGTGAGGACCAGCCACGGCCCATTTGAAGGGCAAGGCCACTCAGCACAGGAAGGGTGAGTGACTTTCTCGAGGCCACACAGCAGAATCTGCCCTGCCCATGGCCTGTGTGTCCTTTCCCAGTGACCTCTGGGTACGTGGCCTGTCACCCTGTGCCGCCTGGTCTTGGCACAGATGGGGGCCCTGCCGTGGCCCCCGCTCTCCTGCCGCCCACCCCCCCACCGGCGTGTGTGTGACCCTGCCGGAAATGCTCCCTGACCATGCAGTGTCCCTGTCCTCACCGGGTCACAGCAGGCCGCGGCCTGGACCCAGCAAGAGGACCTGCTGTCCCACCCCATCCCTCCTGGCCGGTGACCTCGGTGGGGTCCCACCGTACTGGGGGGGCCTTGGCCCATCTATGGCTTAGAACACAAAGCACCATTATGTATTCTTTGCTTTTACTTTCCTTCCTTCCTTCCTTGCAGACTTTTTTTTTTTACCTTGAAAAGAAAATTGATTCAGGGTCTGCCAGCGGCCCAACCGACTGCCTGCGTTAACTGGCTGAGAAGCGGACCCGCAGCTGGTGCTGACCGACCCCCGCCCTGACGCCCACCTCCACACAGCTCCTCTCGCCCTCTGGGGGCCCTGCTCGTGCACAGCACCCCTGGGGCTCCCCCGGGCCCCAGGTACCCCGTCGAACCCTGAACCCCATCTTCTCACCCCTCCCCAGTCCTGTCTGCGGCTGAGGTCCTCAAGCGGGTCTGGGGGGGACAGACAGGGAGTGTGTTAGACACAGGGGTGCAGGTGCCTGGGGGACATTCCGACCCTTGGGAGAGCCTTGAGCCCTGACTCAGAGCTGACGTCGGCTCCTGGGGGGCTCTGTGGGCAGCAGTGCGGCCATCGGGACAGGAGGGGCAGGTGGCGACACTGAGCAGCTGGTGGCTCAGGACCCCCGGCACGAGGACGGGCATGGGGGCTCACAAGTGGGCCTCCCTACGGTGTGGAGGTCTGGTTCCTAGAGCAGGAGCTTCAAGAGACAAGATCCCGCCTCTCTCCAAAAGCCGGAGCCGGAAATAAGGATCCCGTCCCTTCCACCATGTCCTGTGGGTCCAGCAGCTGTGGGACCTGCCTCTCTAAGAAACGAGTGTTCGTCTACTGCGGTGACTGTGCCGGGGTCTGAGCCTCGATCTTTCCGCTGCCTTCAAGCCCTCCGGCACAGAGACCCTGGGGAGACAAGTGTGCCCACGCTGGTGGAGTCGTGCCCGGGGCCGCCCCACCCCGCCGGCTGGGCCGTCCCACGACATCCGCCCACGCTAGAGGGAGGGAGACTCTGAGGCAGGTATTTCCAAGTGCGGGCCAGGGCAGGGGTCTGCTGTCCCCAGAGGTGTGGCGTGACCCCAGCCCTTCCTCTTCTCCGAGTTCCTTCCACGTGGCTCCCAGGGCCCGGCCACACTTGCCCACGACCCTGTCGCCGGCCACAGCAGAACTGTGAGAGGGGCATCTGCCCCCTGCTGGGCCAGTGGTTCCCTTCCGTAGGACTTGAGCCCCGCACTGGGAGTTGAAGGGGCCACGTTTACTGCCACGTGGAGAACAGGTGCAGGAGAGGGGGCGGGAGGAAGCCAGGGCTGAGAGAAGCAGGCAGGACAGACAGGGTCCTGATGGCCTTCTGCGCCCTGACTTTAGTTTCAGGAGCCGACAGGGGGGCTGTCCTAGAGCCTCCTGCTAAATCACCCTTCACAGATTTCTGTCTCTGGTCACCGAGAGAGGCCTGACGGAGGCACCCAAACAGGCCGCGGCTTCGTCCTGGAGACGACGCTGGTCTCTTTGCTGGCTTTCCCCCCGGCCCCCCAGCCCTCCACCAGCCCACGGCCACCGCCACCGGGAGCCTCCCCCACAGACCCGGCCTCGTCAGGGCCCTGCACTCAGCCCCACGGCGGTCCGTCCGCACCCTCCTTCCCGTGACGCTCCTCCGAACAGCTTGCCCCCCTGCCTGTCTCTCCTGCCTCTGGGCCTCCGTTCATGCAGTTCCCTCGGCAGGAACTCCTTTTCTCTTTTTCTCCTCTGTTAATTCGTCATCGTCCGTCCTCCCCACCTGATGAGGAAACCGGGCGGCTTCCACCAGGCAAAAGGCCGTCAGGGTGTGGGCATGGCCACCTCGCCTCGGTTCTCATCCCAGCTCTGCCAGTGGCTGCGTGGCCTCGGGCAGGCTTCTGAGCCACTCAGGGTCTGGGCTTCCTCGTGGGTAGCACGGGTTGCAGGAAAGGGTCGCCTGCGTTGAGCGTGTCTGGGCACAAGCGGCTCCGCAAAGCACGAGGACTTATCACCACTGGAGCTTGTGGCCCCTCCGTGGCCCGGCGAGATGCCCCCGGAGGCCTCACCTAGCATGGTCCCCAGGACCTGATCCTGAGGCCCGCTCAGTGCTCAGTGTCCCAGCCTGGCTTGCCCACTGTGTCCTGGAGCAATGCTGGGGACCCTTCTGCTGGGGAACCCGTCTGCTGGGGGACCCGTCGCAGGGGGACCTGTCAGCTGGGGGACCCCTCTGCAGGGTGCAAGGTGAGCAGAACTTCAGCACTGCCCCCCTCCAGCCTCCACCCACCCAGCGTGGCCGCCAGAGCACCAGGTCTCGAGTCGCTCTGGAGACCCCTGCTGGCCAGTACTGGTTACTGCAGGAGGCAGAGCTGCTGCTCAGAGCCCCCCAAATTCCCCCCTGAACCCCGCAGGCAGTTACCCCCACTTCACAGGTAAAGATCCAGGGCCTCAGCCCTTTCAGGCCACTCAGCTGGAAAGCAGCAGGGCCGGACTTTGGAACCAGGACCGTGTCCCCAGCCCGGGCGCTTCTAACACAGAGCGGTCCTGCTTTCGCTCACCGGGGGGCTCTCAGCCTGTCCTCCCTCCTGCCAAACGCTTCACCCCCCCAGGCTCTGTCCACACTTGGAAATTGCCCTCGAGTTACACCCTTACCTGGGCCTAAACTCAAACTGAGCCTGGCCCAGGGCTGCTAGGAGGTCCTGGAGTAGAGGGGCCCAGCCAGAGACAAATGGGGTGCTGTCCTGTCCCCGGGGGTTACATTCTGGTGAGCAAGTCAGGGCAAAAGTCCCTTCATAAGTGCTTGTTGAATGAATACATGACTGAATAAATGTACTCAGGGACTGGTCCGAAGCCGTCACATCCTAAGCCAACTGGGAAATGATCACTTGTTCTCAAAGCCTGTTCAGGGTCACCTTCTCCAGGAAGGAGACATCTTCCCATTCACGTTTACTTTAGGGTAGAATGCGGTACATGTTAAGATGGGTACAAAGCGCTATGAGATTAGGAGGGTGGGGACCCATGCTTGCAGAAGCAACAGGGGGAGGAAAGGGGGGGTGACACTCAGGGCAGGCTTCCTGGAGGAAGGAGGCTTTGAGGCTGACCTGGAAGGTGGGAGAGCACTGGACCAGGGGATGTTGACGGGAGTGATGCTACGCAGTGACACAGTAAGTGTGCTCGTCACCCTGCGCCGTGTAACAAAGAACGACAATCTAGGCGGCGTAGAGCCGCAGGAACATGCCGCCCCTACCCTCTCGAGGCCAGAAGTGCGAAATCAAGGTGTGGGCAGGCCGTGCTCTCTTGGGAGGCTCTGGGCGAGGCTCCTTCGTGCCCTTCCCGGCCTCTGGTGGTTTCCAGCCGTCGCTGGTGCCCCTCAGCTCGTAGACATCCCTCCAGACTCTCCTCCATCTTCACACGATCTTCTCCTGCGTCTGTGTCCAGACCGCCCTGAGCTCATCTGAACTTGCTTCCGTCGGCAAAGACCCTACACCCAAGTGAGTTTGCACCCACGGGTGCCGGGGATTAGGGCTTGAACATTTCTTGGGGGACACGATTCAAGCCACAGCAATAAGTCAAGTTGAGTCGTTCACGTTTGGGAAGTGGGGAGGGGGGGTCTGTTTGGGGGGAGCCCAAGGAGAGGGAGCAGGGGAGTGAAGTTGCTGGCAATGTAAGTGGGGTGATGCAGAGGGGCAGGAGTGCCCTGGGGTCAGGGTCAGGGGTGAAGGGGGGCAGCCAGGGGGCGGGAGAGACCCTGCAGGATCAGAGCGAACTCGGGGTTGAGCTCCAGCTAAGACACAGGCTTGTGCTTAGCAGTCACTTGTGTCATCTCCTGTGACCCTCGGGGCAGCCCCCTCCCCCGGGTGGGTGCTGTCAGCAGCTCTGGGTCACAGTCAGGAAACCCTCACGAAGGCATGTCGTCGGCTCAGCGGACACCGGGGCTGAGCTGAGGTCAGAACGGTCACACACGGAGCCCGTGGGGCAGGGCTGGACAAGTGCTGCAGAAGCCAGCGCTGTTGTGTGTGGTTTGCGGGCGGATGCGCTCACAGCCCGGCCTCCGGAGACGACGGCCAGAACGGTGGGGTCTTTTCCGGTTTCCGTCCCGTGACTCTGCTTCTACCCCGTCGAGGTGCCACATGCAGGCGGGTTATTTCTAAACTTTCTGCTTTGGGGTTTTGTCTCTGTGGCTGAATGTTGAAGGGGACTCGTCAACCTTGGCAGTGCTCTGGTGCCTGGTGGGGAGGGGGCCGGGCGGGCTGGGCCGCCTTCACACACCAGCTCCCTGAAACCTCCCGAGCCCCGAAAGGTTGGAGACACCGCCCTGGAGACTCAGGTACCAAGTGTCAGGGGCGGGACGTGGGCCAGGGTCTGCTTGGCGGCCAGGTTCATGCTGGCGGGTCCTCATCCTTCAGCAGGTCTGTGAGCGGTTCCCCCGCGCCTGCCTCGCCTGGGAAGCCCTCGGGCCCCTCGGGCTTTGCTGTGGAAAGCAGGTGGAGATTTCTCCCCAACTTAAACAGAGTCACCACACGGTCTGGCAGTCCCACTTCTGAGTAAATATCCAACAAACTAAAAGCAGGAAGTCGGAAGAGATACTTGTACGCCCGTGATCATGGCAGCTTCAATCACACTAGCCGAGAGGTGGGAGCAGCCCGGGGCCCGTGGACAGATGACGGCGGAGACAAAATACTGCGTGCAGACAAACGACAGAGTGGTATTCAGCTTTAGGAAGGAGGTTGCTGAGCTGTGCGCCTGGAGCCGCTAGAACACTGTACGTTAACTATCCTGGAATTGTTTTTAAGTTTATTTATGTACGTCAATAATGTGGGGCTCGAATCATGACCCCAGAGATCAAGAGCCCCTCCCACTAACAACTGAGCCAGCCAGGCGCCCCTAATTATACTGGAATTTTTTAAATTAAAAAAAAAAGGAAATTCTGACGCGTGCTACAACATGGGTGAGCCTTGAAGACAGCCCTCACGGGAAGGAACAGGTCCTGTAGGATCCGTGTATGGAAGAGGACTGCAGCGGTCCGGCTCAGAGACAGGGGCTGGCGCCTGCGTGGTGGGGGCGGGGGGAGGGGGTCAGGATACGGGGGAAGGGGGAGTTAGTGTTCGTGGGACCGAGTGCTGGTTTGCGGAGAAGGAAAAGTTCTGGAGGTGCACGGGGCTGACGGTTGCACATCCGTTTGAATTTGCATAACATTGAACTTAAAAATGGCTAAAATAGTGAATTTCATGTACTGTGTGTTTTATCACAATAATAATAATAAAAGAATGTTTGGGTTCAAAAACTCATCTTTTAAAAACATTTTAAAACGTTTATTTATTTTTGAGAGAGAGGAAGAGACAGAGCATGAGCAAGGGAGGGGCAGAGAGAGGGAGATGCAGGATCTGAGCAGGCTCCAGGCTCTGAGCCGTCAGCACAGAGCCCGATGTGGGGCTCGAACTCACAGACCGTGAGATCATGACCTGAGCCGAAGCCGGACGCTTAACCCAAAGCCACCCAGGCGCCCCTCCGAATCCGATCTTATGCTGACTTTTCCTGAGGCTACAGCTCTGGAACCAGGTGCTCACACAAGCAGCACATAGGCTCTGAATCCTCCACACTAAAACTTCTTATTTTCATTTTTGGGAGAGAGCCTGCGAGAGAATGAGTGGGAGGGGGGGCAGAAGCAAAGGGAGAGAGGGAATCGCAAGCAGCCTCTGCACTCCGCATGGAGCCTGACGCAGGGGTCAGTCTCACGACTGGGCGATCATGACCTGAGCCAGAATTAAGAGTCGGACACGTAAGGGAGGGAGCCACCCACGTGCCCCCTCCACGTTTCCTGCTTGTGGTGTATGATCCGTCTTTTTGAATCAGCCAAAGCGAGTGACGTTATGGACTGAACTGTGTCCCCCCAAATTCATATGTTGAAGCCCTATCTCCCCAGTGCAGTTGTGTTCGGAGACAGGGAAGCAATTATGTTTAAATGAGGTCATAAGGGTGGGCCCCAACCCCCTAGGAGCAATGCCCCTCTAAGAGGAGCGAGAGCAGACCTGTGTGCGTGAGCGTGTGTGCAGGCACGTGTGTGTGCACACGCAGAGGGAGGGCCGTGTGAGGACACAGAGAGCGGCTGTCTACACGGCAGGACGAGAGGCTTCACTAGAAACCAGCCCTATAAGAGTCTTGATCTCAAACTTCCAGCTTCCAGGTCTGTGTGAAATATGTTTCTGTTTAGGCTCCCCTAGCCCCTGTCTGTGGTATTTGTCAGGCAGCTGAGCTGACTGATGCAAGCCGTATCTCATTTCGGGTTTGACCTGCCCTTCTCTGATGGCTAATGATGTTCAGCACCTTTTCATCTGCTAGTCACCATTTTTACAACTTCCTGGAAGAAAAATGTACACTTGGATCTTTGCCTGTTGTTAAATTGGATTGTTTGTCTTTTTGTTTTTGAGTTTAAGGGCTCTTTGTATGTTCTGGATATAAGTCTTCATACATTGCAAATATTCTTTCCCATTCTGTGGATTATCTTTCTGTTTTCTTGATGGTGTCCTTTGAAGAACAAAAGTTTTTACTTTTAATGGAATCCAATCTGCCTGTTATTTTCCTCTATTGTCTGTGCTTTTGGGGTCATATTTAAGAAGCCATTGCCTAATCCAAAATCATGAAGATTAGCCCCTGTGTTTTCTTTTAAGAATTTTATAGTTTCGCCCTTACATTTAGATAGTCAATCCATTTTGAACTAATTCTTGTGGACGGTGTGAGGTAGGGGTGCAACTTCCTCTGTTTGCACATAGACATCCGGTTGTGCCGGTACCGTCTGCTGAAAACATGATTCTTTCCATACATCAGTTGACCGTAGATGTGAGGGCTTATTTCTGGACCCTCAATTCTGTTTCCTTGACTGATTCACTCATCCTTATGCCAGCGCCAGACAGCCTCCGATGATCGTAATTCATGTAGCTTTTGAGACGAAGAGTGAGTTCTCCAACTTTGTTGTTTTTCATCAAGTTTGTTTCCATTTTTCTGGGTCCCTTCCATTTCCATGTGACCTTTGGGGTCAGCCTGTCAATTTCCGCACAGAGGGTAACTCCAGGGAGATGTGACTCCCCAGCTCCCGCTGACGGCACGAGCAGACGAAGCAGGCTCCGGGACCCGAGGTCCACTCCGCTCTGGGACTTTGGCAGAACTCACATCGTGTTTGTACACAGCCCGGGGAGTCCGGCACGTTAACAACGTGAAGTGTTCTGACCCGTCAACACGGCAATACTGGTCTTCGTGGCATTTTAATTTTTGAGCAGGTGAAAGCTGGACATGGTGAAAAATTTTTAAAAAGTACAGAAGGGTGACAGGGAAAAGCAAGTCATTGGCCGTGTCCCCCCGCTTCTGGGAGCCTCCGCAGAGCCCGCGGCCACTGTCCCGCACTGTGCACCGGCGCCCAGAGAGCGCCGATGCACAGGATCCGCACTCGCTTCTCCCCTGGACGGTCGCAGCAGGTGGCATCCGTGCTGTGTGCTCTGTGCCCGCGTGAGTGCGTGCGCCCCTCTTTCAGTTCGGCTTGGGGAGCTTTCCATCCCGAGGGTGGGCTCCTGAGGCTCTTATTTGAAGGACTGACCTTGGGCTAGCAGAGTCCGGGTCGTCTACACATGCAGAGTCAGAAATGGCTGGGGAGTCACCTCTCCCTAGAGCCAAGGACCGAGGAGGGGGATGACTGCGCTGCTCTCTGGCCTCCCTCCCCTCTCCTGGACCGGCGGAAACATAACTGACCCTGAGAGCCCCCTAGGGTGTCAGCACCCACCCCCTGCTCGTGGGCACCCTCGTCTCCGGAGCCCTGGGGGTGCCCAGACAAGACGGCGGCTCAGCGCCTTCACTCCGTGTGGTTCATAAAGAACGTGCTCACTCCTTTTTCGTTTGTAAATGTGTTATTTGTGAGAGAGAAGATGAGAGAGAGAGAGCGTGAGCAGGGGAGGTGCAAGATTGGGGACAGAGGATCTGAATCAGGCTCCATGCGGACCGTGCAGAGCCTATGTGGGGCTCAAACTCCTGAACCGTGAGGTCATGACCTGAGCCGGACTTCGACGCTTAACTGCCTGGGTCGCCCGGGGGGTCCTGACCGTGCTCACGTCTTCTTTTTTTTTTTAAACGTTTATTCATTTTTGAGAGACAGAGGCAAAGCGCAAGCAGGGGAGGGGCACAGAGAGAGGGAGACCCAGAATCGGAAGCAGGATCCAGGCTCTGAGCTGTCAGCACAGAGCCCGATGCTGAGCTCAAACTCTAGATCTGTAAGATCATGACCTGAGCAGACCTAACCACTTAACTGAGCCACCCAGGCACCCCATGTCTTTTTTTTTTTAAGTTTTTAAGTTTCTTTCTTTGTTTGAGAGAGAAAGAGACACCCTGGGTGGAAAAGGAGCAGAGAGAGGGGGAGAGAGAGAATCCCAAGCAGGCTCCACCCTCTCAACACAGAGCCCACTGTGGGACTTGAACTCACAAACTGTGAGATCAAGCCCCGAGCGGAAACCAAGAGTCTGAGCTTAACTGGTTGGGCCCCCCAGGCGCCCCACAACCCTGCTCACTTCCTAAGACGGCACATTTGTTACTCCCGGTGTATTTATCGGACACCATGGAATCATGGATGCCCTTGTACATACGTCAATTTGCCATCTCGACCATGCGTCCGTGGACGTGTTTAGGGTAAACTCCTGGACATCCAGTGCCAGGATCGAAGGCTAGCGCGTTTGGGACTGTGGGCGGTGCTACTATGTCCCTCCCCCCACTGTGGAGGCTGCAATCCAAGGGGCGAACGGGCAGAGTGGTTTCGTTCTGGGGAGAGGAGGCCCGGCCCCCGCTAGGGGGCGCCCGCACCACGCCGCCGGAGGCGCAGGGAGGACTCGGGCTCCGGGAAGGTGCCGCCCGGAGCCTGGACTGTCAGAGCAGGTGGATGCACTTAGATTTCACACGAGGAAACTGAGGCACGGGGAAGAGGGAAGCCGTGCCTGCCCACCGGCGCCCAGAGCTCTGGGGTGCCATCCCCCCTCCGAGCCGTCCTGTCCCAGGACCCGCTGAAGTGGGCGGGGCTGCCGAGTGATGGATGAGCCGACGGAGGGATGACCACAGACGCCGCGGTGTGAACGGGGTCACCTGCCACCACCCCGGGGGGGCCTGGGCTCAGGGCGGGGGCGCCCATGGGTGCCTGCTTCCGTCCCTTTCAACCCCCCTCCCCGCCCCCGACTTGTCCTGGTGTTTTTAATTTGCTGGTTAATGTGGTTGTAAGTAGCAAAACATTAAAAATAGAAATTTTACATCACTGATTTGTTGACTAAGTACTGATAAAATTAATAATCTAAAAACTTTGGATTTTGTCTCGCATGTTTATATCATGGAACGGCGGCTTTAAATGCAAGTATTTGGCTTCCACGAGGGCTCGCCCAACCCGTACAATTCGACTTAAGTGAGTCGTGCCCGCAAATGCGTTTTGCTCCGGCCAGCAGAGGGGAGCGCTGCACAAACAGGCGGCGGTCTCTGCGTCCCCCGGGCGGGTGCCCGTCCCCAACGCCCACGGAGTGGGCATGCTGCCCTCGCGCTCCCTGGGGTGCCGCCGAACCCCCACGCACAGTGGGTCCACGGCGCTCAGGCCGCACCTGGGACCCCGCAGGCACGCGGGGCGGGCAGAGCAGGAGGGGAGCGCGGAGGTGGCCCAGGCCTCCGGAGCTGCTCCTCACCTGGGTCTCTTCCTCCCAAACAGCAGGAAGAGAAGCAGCCGCTTCGTGACCCAAGCTCCTTCCTCGACCTTCGGCTCTGCTCGGGGCCAGCTCGGGCTGCGGGAGAAGGGCAGGCTGCAGGGGCAGGCGCCGTGGGCAGAGCTGCGGTCATGCAGGAGGACCGGCTGGGGGTCGAGGGTCCCCTGGGCCCAGCCACCCATGGGAAGAGCGGGCGATCACTAGAGTCCGTTACAGAGGGTGGGGTGCCCACCGCTAGGGGGCAGAGCGGAGACCCAGCCCTCCTGGGTGAGGACCCGCCCCCCATCCCTTTTTTTGGGCAACTTCGGGGCCTGCGTCGCAGCTCCTGACCTTGCAGAAAGGAACAAGTATCAGCAAAGTTCTGCTTAAGCCTGAGCAGCAGGGCAGGGAAAGGGAAGGAAATGAGGCTGCTCTGAGCACAAGGTGGGGGCCAAGCCTGGGGGCCGCAACGCTCCCTTCTCACCACGGACAGCGGTCTCTGCCGTCAGCCCATTTCACAGGTGGGAAAATCGAGGCTCCGGTGCAGGGAGCTGCTCCGGAGCCCTACATCCCTCGCACCCCACGGCCCTGTCTTCGGGCCCGAGGGAAGGAAGGACTGGTCTTCTGGCTCTCCTGGCGCGGTGCTTTCCGGGCCCGATCCGCAGCCGGGCCACGTGCAGATGTCACGTTGGTCATCGTGACCCTAGGGGACCCACAGAGCTGCTCTGCCCAAAAGCCCCTTCACGCCCCTGTGGCCACACCAGATGTGCAGTGACCAAGTTTTGAAATCACTGTGGGTTTTTCTTCTCACATTAAAAATTCTATGTAATTATTGCAAAGAAATGTTTTTAAATAGGCACAAAAGAAAGCAGAACCACCGGGACCCCCCTGTCCCCGCTGCCCAAACCCTCTGCCTGGGCTGCTCACTGGCGTGTTCTTACTGAGCAGCTACTCTGTGCCGAGGGGGGGGCGGGGGGACGAAACAAACGGGGTGGGGGGCTGACCCGGTGCTGAAACATGTCTCCTCTACTCACCGGCCCCGAAGGCACGGCACGGGGCAGCCGTCTACACCGGGGTGTCTCCAGACGACAGGCCTCTGGCACCTCCCACACATGCCGTTCACACGGCGGGGGGGGGGGCTCCCGCGCTGCCGAGCTCTCTGCCAGGCCCACCCGCCCAGCCGCAGGGTGAGTCCGTGGCGGTCCCTGCAGACCCGGGGGCCCCCGGGGACCCAGAGTGGGGAGGGGCGCTAAGGGGCAGCAAGTGCGCTCGGCGAGGGGCTGGCCCTCAGCTCAAGGCCACCTGTCGGGGGGGGATGTTCTGTCCCTCACTTGGACGCGGGGGCAGACCTGGCGCGGAGCGTGGCTCCTGCCTGCGGGCCAGCCCCTCCTCTGGGCTCAGGGTGCGCCGCCTGCCGCCCCCTCAGGGGGAATGAATGAATGATGACTGAATGAAAAAATGGGCCCAGCTGCCTGGGCTGCAGCAGAAAGGAGACTGGCCCCCAGGTCCGAGTACCTGGGGGCAAGCCACCCCCAGGTCTGGTGGCCGGGGACACGGGTGCGGGACCCTAGTCCTGTAACTCTGCTTCTGCTGGTCTCAGACTCCTCATCTGTCACATGGGCACGATGAGGTTTCGGGATGCGCCGAGGGCCCTGGCGCGGTGCCCAGCGTGCGGCCGGTGCCCCCGAGGCTCTCTGCCGTCGGCCTGGTCCTCGCCGCTTCCCTCACTGCCAGGGCCGAACCCCCAGCCCTTCCTCCCTCTGCTGAGGCCGGATCGCCAGCCTCAGGGACGGGAGTGGACACAGAGGACACGAGAGGCCTCACGTGCCCAGGAAAGATGGCAGCGCAAGCCTGGGCAAGTGGCGGCTTCCACGGGAGGGCCGGTGCCACCACGAGACCCGCACCAGCCCCCCAGACGTGCGCAGACACGTGCGTGGACAATGCACAGTGACGCACTCACACCCGCACCCTCAGATACAAACATGCACACGCATGCACACACAGACACTCTCGGGCTGACACGCGTGTGCACACACATGTGGTCCTGGGGTCCAGGAGGCCCCTGCTCAGCAGCTCGGGCTGCCGTAACGAGCACCACAGACTAAGGGCAGCGGCGGGAGGGGACTTAAACCCGACATTTATCCTCAGTCGGGAGACGCGGAGCCTGCGGGGTGGGGTTCAGGTGAGGGCCCTCCTCCCGGGGCACAGGCTCCTCTCTGTGCGCCACCTTCATGCCCTGATGACCTCCCTGCGCCTCCCCCTGGGGGTTACAGCGTCACCACAGTTCGGGACGACACAGTGTGCTGTCCAGGACAGCGCGTGCCGGCCGAGCGACCCTGGGAAGCTGCCACACTTCCCTGGGCCTCAGACGCTCGTCTGCAGAGAAGATAATGCGCCTCCATTAGGAGCACTGTGCCCACCACCTGGCATGACACACGGAGCGCCCAGAGCAGCACCGGCCCCTACGCGGTTAGCGCCTCAGCGTGCCCATCTCCTCCCAGAACCTCAGCCCTGCAGAGGCAGGGGTGCGCCTCGGCTCCCTACTCGCACCCCCACGGCCACCCGGACCAGAGCCTGCGGCCTGGCAGGTGCGCAGTGGGGACCTGGTGAACAAAGGCCCCTGCAGTCTGCTGGGACCGGCATCGGGAGTGGGAGGGGCCTGGGTAGCCCCAGGCCCACCCGCCTTGGTCAGGAAGTCACACCTGACCAGGGAGGGGGCGGCTGGGGTCCGGGGCCAGGCCAGACTCTGGGGAACTGGTATGAGAGGCTCTTCCTCTTCTAGGGGCTTGTGGGGGGTGGAGGAGCTGGCCGGGGGGGGGGGCCTTTGAGGGACGAGGGAGAGGGCCGTCCTTCCCTCCAGAATAGTCTGAGCTGCAGAGCTGAGTCCCACTCCCTGCCCCAGCAAGGGCCCCGCCTCCTGGGCAGCAGCCGGGGCCTTCTCTCGGCCTCCGGGTCCCTGGGGCCTGTGCAGGCTGTTTTGCCGCGTCTGGACTAGCTGAGCGCTGGCGCTGGGGGCCCACTCAGCAGGCACCTGAGAAGTGGGTGGCAGGCTGGGCTGCAGGCTCAGAGAACCCCGGGTCAGACCCCAGCCTCGCCGGTCTTGCTGGGTGACCCGAGCGTGTTACTCCGCTTCTCGATGGGTCACATAGACCGTCCTGCTTGTATTCGCGAGATTTCCAGCTCCACACACAGTGACCGGCTCCTGCCAAGTGCGGACGCTGCACGTGGTCCGGGGCTCCCGGCCGCGCGGGTTCGGGGCCGGGTGGCTCCCAGCTCGGTACCGGCAGCTGCCCCTCTGTCCCGGGCTCCAGGCTGCGGGGGCATGGGCGTGGGCATGGGCGTGGGCTCTCTGACCCTCCGACACCACTGGCCCCATTTCTGTCACCCTGGGTGTTGGTCCCTGCAGAGAAGGGCCGAGTGCTCCCGGAGACCGTGCTCGGTCACACTCTGAGTTGCCTCAGGCCTGAAGCGAAGGTGCAGGAAAGGGCTCTGGTTCCCTCTGTCCTGTTTCCCCCGATTTTCTGGGGTTCCGTCATGCCCACCGCGCCATCAGGGGGCTCAGCGGGGACAGAGTGGGCTGGCTTCTCTCTGGTAGAAGCAGGCTTGGGGGTGGAAGGCAGGTGCGTCTCACCTGGAAGTCCCTGCAGAGCGTGGAGACGTGCGGAGCCGGCTCTGGGAATCACTCTGTCATCCGTCCTCGGGGCCCAGAGCTCCGGACGCTCGCCCCGGCTGTGGCCAGAGGTGGGAAGTGCTGCAGGTGGCAGGAAGTCTAGGGGAACCCCGAAGTGGTTACTGTCCCATGAATATCGGCCCACACACAGAACTGCTCTGATGTGGCCAGAGGACAGAGAGGAAGAGGGGAAGGGGGTCCAGATGCCCCACCAAGGGGCTCGTCCAGCCCTGGTCCCGTTAGGCGTGGGGAACCCGCGGGCTCTGGCTGTAGGGACGCTGGATGGGTGTGGGGAGAAGGTAGAGACCACACAGTATTTTGTCATCCAGGGAGAGGTGGCATGCCCCCCCCTAGAAGTCAGGAGGTGTCTGGGTGCAGACTCAGCAGGTGGGGGGCCCCTGCCTGGGCTGCCCAGAGAATGAGGAGCCTGGCGCATAGTAGGTGCTCGGGGAGGGGGTGCCTGATGGCTTGCTAGGTGTCAGGTGCCGTGCCCGGTGCCCTCTTGGCCCATGACGTCACCTCCAGCCACGTGCCAGGTGAGAGCAGGCTGCCTCACCGAGGGCCTGTCACCCGAGGGGCCTGTCACGTGCTGGGCCGCTCCCTGCCTCCGGGTTACTGGGAGGAAACAACGGAACAGGCAGAGAGACAGAACCCTGGTGCGGGTCGGGGTCGCGTGACTTTAAATCCGAAGAGCGGCCTTTCTGAAAAGACTCAGCTAAGGTGTCCCCGCGAACCCCAAAATAGAAGTAGGCGGGGACACATTTAGCGTTTTCTGGTTTTACCCAGGAACGGGGGCTCGGGCCCCTCTGATCTCACTTTACCTAAACCCACCTGGGGTTCCTCACTCCACCCCTCCTTCAGGGCGGAGCTCGGCCTGGGGGCGGCAGGCGGGCGTTCCAAAGGACCCCAGACCTGCACATCAGGTGTCTACACCTGCCTGTGCAGCCGGGCAGCGAGGGACCTGACAGCAGGACAGCCCCAAGGGGCCCCAAGACCTCGCTAGGTAGCGCGCACAGCCCCGGAGGTCGGCCCCTGGCCCTGCGGGGTGTCGCCATCCACGAGCAGGTAAGTGCGAGCGGCTGCAGGGAGGTGTGAGGGCCAAGTCCTGGGGACCCTCAGACCCAGCAGGGCGGGCTCCACACTGACAGGAAGCTGCTGGGGTAGAGGCACAGCTCAGTGGGGTACAGCTTAATAGAGGCATGAGAGAGTCGTCCGCTGAGCCTGAGCAGCCCCAGAAAAGTGCCGCTGTAAGCCACGAGGTGTCTGGTCTGAACTGGAAACCCTTTGTATATGGCAGCCTTGCCTCTATTGTTGCTGAGTTTGGAACTTTCCCTGTGGACCTGACCAAAACACGTCTTCAGGTACAGGGCCAAAGCACTGATGTCCGTTTTAAAGAGATAAAATACCGAGGAACGTTTCATGCCTTGTTCCGAATCTGTAAAGAAGAAGGTGTATTGGCTTTGTGTTCTGGAATTGCTCCTGCTTTACTAAGACAAGCATCGTATGGTACCATCAAAACTGGCATTTACCAAAGTTTGAAGAGGTTATTCATAGAACGTCTAGAGGATGAAGCTCTTCTAATTAATATGATCTGTGGGGCAGTGTCAGGAGGGATCTCTTCCGCTCCAGCCAATCCCACTGATGTACTAAAGAATCGAATGCAGGCTCAGGGAAGTCTGTTCCAAGGCAGCATGATTGGCAGCTTCATCGATATATACCAGCAAGAAGGTGCTAGGGGTCTGGGAGGGGTGTCGTCCCAACTGCTCAGCGGGCGGCCTTCGTTGGGGGCGTGGAGTTACCAGTCTATGATATTACAAAGAAGCACTTGATATTGTCAGGGGTGATGGGAGACACAATTTTAACTCACTTTGTGTAAGTGTAATAGGTTGTGCTTAGTCCATATTTCCCTTATTTTGAGCACAAAAAGCATCCTTCACTGAAGTCTTCGTGTAGAATCCATAGTGGGTACAGATGGTCTATATACCCCTTGTCTCTCTTACCACCAGAACTCGGAGCCTCTTGTACAGAGATCCTGGACGCCATGGGTACTTCAGTACTTGGTAGCGGTGTCTAGTACAGCAGCCGATTAGATGTCTAGGGTTTGCAATTGTTCATACACAGCCTTTATATGTGTGTAATCTTATCTGTTAATTGCTTTGGTTAAGTTTGGATCAGAAAGCAAACTTTTCTCAATGAGAATCAAAAAAGAGTGAAAATTTATAGGGCCTGTGAAACAAAACCACAGTTTTGGGCTGAAGACTGTTGCTAATCCTACATTCTCTTCATCTTGCAACTTTTATGATACTTTACCAATCAAATACATTTCGTATATGATGCTGTGGTATGAAAACTTTACATATCTAAAAAAAAAATAGAGGCATGAAAGAGCAGGGCCAGATAGAGTGGGGGAGGGAGCACGGCCAGAGCATCTCTGAAAGTGAGCCCCGCATTCCAGACGCCGAACCACGTGTGTCTCTGGCTCCAGAAGACTTGGAGATGCCGTCCCGGACCGCCACACCTCAAAGCTCAGAAACCAGCTCGGGTCACCCAAATAGGAGCAACAGGAAAGTACTGAGATAAAATTCCATACAGAGTTATTATTTAAGAAGAGACTAAGAGGCCGGTAACACCCCAGGCAGACAACGAAAGCCATCTAGGAAGATGAACCACAGACCAGATCCAAGTGTGACCTACCAGGGTTCGGGACCCGGAAATGACCCACAGGAAGTGAAAAAGGAGAAAGGTAACCTGCCATTCGTTCCAAAGTGAGCTGACTGTGAAAGACACAGTCAGAGGCAGGAAACGAGCAGTGTAAAGCAGAAATAGAAAACCGAAGCCACCACGTTCAGGTAGGATTTAAAACGAAGGAGAAAAACAATTTCAGGAATAAAATCTAAACTAGAAAGAACACCGTGGATAAAGCCTCATGAGAAATAAGATGGTGAACAGCAGGAACGTTCTTAAAATCAAAAAGAAACAAAGACACTGGTCAAAGGCATTCCAGAGAAGGCTAGACCTCGCCGGCCCAAGGTCGACTGACAAAGAAGACCCAACATGTGAGTAACAGCCACCCCTGCAAGAAGGAGGGCAAGAGAGGACGCCATGTACTTGGAAAAATATTTTTTGGATGTTTGTTTATTTGAGAAAGAGAGCACAAGCAGGGGAAGGGCAGAGAGAGAGGGAGAGAGAATCCCAAGCAGACTCCGTGCTATCAGGGCAGAGCCCGACGCGGGGGCTCGAACTCACAAACTTCGAGATCCTGCCCTGACCTGAAATCAAGAGCCACCCGAGGGGCCCCTGAGAATACTGACCCAGAATGACCAACACCAAGACGCATTCTAGTAAAACCATCCGTCTTTAAAGACAAAGGAAAACCTCCTCCAGGGATCTAGATAAAAAGAGCAAGGCACTTACAGGAATGAGAGTTCGACTGTCTTCAGACTTCTCCATGGCAGCGCGCTCTGCAGAAGGAAAGTGGGGACGCACATTTAGGAGACTGCACGAGGCAGATGTGAGCCGGGTGCCGGGCCTCCAGCAGGGGAGGCAGGCGCAACCGGGCAAAGTCGTGAAGGAAGGTCAGCTCGGAGCCAAGGCCAAGGGAGGGAAGCCCATGCGGACCCAGGACCGTAGGGACGCGGGTGAGACGCGGACCCGGGAGAGAGCCCGTGAGACGGCGGGTGTCTCCGTGGGCACATCCCTGGCGGTGGCACTGGTATCGTTACCCCAAGGTGCTGAGTGTGGGGTGAGGGGCAGCGCGGACAAGTACTTACGAGACACGGTGGTTTTCTGATCCTCTGGACCCTTCCAGCCTGGATTCCGGATGTGGAAGGAAGGGGGGGCAGGTGTAAGACAGAAGACTGTAACGTCAAAACCCTGGAGGCGTGGATTCGGGTTTGGGGGACCAGTTTGAACTCATGAAGCTCTTCGTAGTTAAGAAACACCGGTACGTTGGGGGCGCCTGCGGGGCTCAGTCAGGTGAGCATCTGACTTCAGTTCAGGTGATGATCTTGTGGTTTGTGGGTTCGAGTCCCCTGTTTGGCTCTGTGCTGACAGCTTGGAGCCTGGAGCTGCTTAGGATTCTGCCTCCCTTTCTCTCGGCCCTTCCCCCACTCATGCTTTGTTTCTCTCTCTCAAAAATAAATAAACATTAAAAAAAAATTAGCGCCTGGATGGCTCAGTCACTTAAGCGTCGGACTTCAGCTCAAATTATGATCTTGTGGTTCATGGGTTTGAGCCCCCTGTCGGGCATTGTGCTGACAGCTCAGAGCCTGGAGCCTGCTTCGGTTTCCGTGTCTCCCTCTCTCTCTGCCCCTCCCTTGCTCACACACACACACACACACACTCTCTCTCTCTCTCTCTCTCTCTCTCTCTCAAAAATAAACATTAAAAAAAATATTGGTATATTTTCTAGCTCTGTCCACCAAAAAATAAACCTTAAAAAAACCCCAAACAAATGACTAACCCAGTAGAAATGAGCGTCCCTGGAGCCCACAGTGTGGTCTTGAAGTGCAGTTTCCTATAAACATAAACCAGACTTTTCGGAGAAATGGCCGACCCCAGGTCCGGGGCAGGAGGTACACAGATGAGCCCGGCCCACCCTGACCCCCCAGAGAGTGAGAGAGCCGTCACGGACCAGGGTCGTGTCGGAGGGCCTCTGGGTCCAACTTGCAGAGGTGCCCGCTGGCCAAAGGTGGGCAAGGCCAGCCGGAACAAGGATGCACTTGCACCTGATCGGGACTTCGAACCCCGTCCACAGCCATGGTTCATACGATTCAGCAAAACCCCGATCGCTCGGCCGTGGAGGGCGCTTCAGGCCAATTCTCGGTCTCCAAACTGGCGGCTGAAAGACTCAAGTATTTCAAAAGGGCGCAATTAAACTTCCTTGTCCAAGGTGCCTCTGTGACTCAGCCGGGTAAGCGTCCGACTCTTATTCCCGGCTCAGGTCATGATCTCACAGTTCATGAGTTCAAGCCCTGTGCTGAGCTCCGCCCTGCAGTGTGGAGCCTGCTTGGGACTCTCTCTCTCTCTCTCTCTCTCTCTCTCTCTCTCTCTCT
>PISW01011399.1:0-40847 GCA_004023785.1 Mungos mungo
AGACAGAGGCCCCCAAGGGCCCGAGAAGGCCCGGCATGCCCACCAAGGCCTCGTCGACCAAATTGGCCAGTAAAAAAACAGAAGCTGAAAGCTAGATCTGGGGTGGGGAGAGGCTTAGATTCTGCTTGAGTTTTTATTCCCCAACACCCCATCACTCTATTTATTTTGATGTAACCTATTTATCAATAAAGACTTTTTTCCCTCACAAAAAAAAATGCATGACACCCTCAAGGTCCATCCACTTTGCTACAAATGGCCAGATTTCATTCTTCCTCATTGCCATATAGTACTCCATTGCATATATATACCACATCTTCTTGATCCATTCATCAGTTGATGGAAATTTAGGCTCTTTCCATGATTGGCTATTGTTGACAGTGCCGCTATGAACATTGGGGTCTATGTGCTCCTATGCATCAGCACTTCTGTATCCTTTGGGTAAATCCCTAGCAGTGCTATTACTGGGTCATAGGGGAGTTCTATCGATAGTTTTTTGAGGAGCCTCCACACTGTCTTCCAGAGCGGCTGCACCAGTTTACATTGCCACCAACAGTGTAGAAGGGTGCCTGTTTCTCCACATTCTCCTTTTCATGGTACTTTGTGTAGAACCTAAACCCGAGTTTTCATTAAACCATGAAGGGAGGAGCTTTGGGGTCCTCAAATGTTTGGTCTTGTAGGACATTATACTGGGAAGTACCTATGGAGCAAAAGATTGGGTAAGGACCAGAATTTTGAGGCTTCAGTTATAGAAATAAGCTTTATCACAGTACTATGAGGAACAGAGAAATATTAGGTATCACTTCTATTTTGCAAGGAGCTTCTTACATAGCAGAGGAGATAAGACAATAGACAGGAATGAGAATGTGGTCAACGCAACAGGCAGCCAAGAATTGAATGTGTAATTGTCTGGAACGAATTCTAAGAGTGAAAACAAGTTTCAAGGGGAGAAAGTAAAAACAATATACTGGTGGTCTGCATGAAGAGATGTAATGGATGAAGTTGGATTTGTTTTGTTTTGAACAGTAGTTACACTTTTAGAGGTATAAGAGCAGAGATAAAGGGCAGAGGACATAGCAGAGTAGCTAAGTGTACTTATGTAGTAAGAAAAGATTAGTATAGTGTGTGTGCCCATATGCATGTGTGTGCATGCATGCATGTGTATGAATGTGTGCGCAAGTGCTCACGTGTTTCAGTAAAAGAACAATGATCTATGCCAGATTCTATCATAGACCAGCATAAGAATAACAAGTATATGAATGTGAGTGTGGAAAGCATGAAACATGTTGAGAAGTAAAATACAAATAAAGGATAACTTTATTCATGATTATTTTTCTATTCTTATCTACCAGGTTCCCCTTCCAAAACTGTCTCATCCTATTGGCCCATCCATTGACCTCTATGTACCATATGGTATATACTAAGGGCCCAATATTGAACCCCTGCATTTTGTAGGCAATTTTGGAAAACTATGCTCCAAAGCATTAAATCTCTAGTGGTGAATTTTTGATCTGGTAGTATGAATGGAGGAAGATTTTTGATGAATGGACTTGCCAGTGTACTTCAAACCATGCCACTTGTCTTCTCTGCTTTGAGAACTAATCTTTCTTTATATGTTTATTTATTTTTGAGACAAGAAAGAGAGAGAGAGAGACAGAGAGAGACAGAGTGAGTGGAAGTGGCAGAGACAGAGGGAGACAGAGAATGCAAAACAGTCTCTGTGCTATTGGCACAGAACCTGACCTGGGGCTTGAACTCACAAACTACAAGATCATGACCAAAACCAAGAGTCAGACACTTAACCAACTGAGCCACCCAGATGCCTCAAAACTAACTTGCTTTCAATACTAAACTGGGTTCCACTATTTTTAATACTGTGGAAACTTTCAAGGAAATAGGAATATGATTATTATGTAATTTGACCTTACTTCTGTCTCATGGTATGAAGATGTTGAGATAATGCCCACATCCATGAACTTCTCTACATGCATAGACACCCAGGTTGAGCCATTTGAAGTCAGGGCTATTCAGCTCCTATCCCCATAAGTTAAACTAGAGTCACTTACATATGAGCTACTGGGAAGTTAAAATGAAGCAAAATTATCATTTATTTAATTGCTACTGCATGCTATATCCACTTACTTTACTAAGCACTTTTCATATATTGGGCACAAGCATATTACTGATCAGTTTGCTAATGTACTACTCATTTGTGGCTTGAGGCAGATCAGATCTGTATTTAGCAGAAATCCCCTTTCTTACTCCCCTTACCCAACTTTTTATGCATTGCCAGTTGATATTTAAGGCATTAGTGGGTTGTGAAACCACTTTTTTGGATTATAAAAATAGGCTAAGGTAGAAAAAAATAAAATTGGTTAGAATAAAAAAGAAAACAAAGAAAAGATTAGAGGTTCCCATAGTAAAGATTAATATTTTTTTCAAGAAATTATTATTTTGAGTATGTGTGTCTGTGTGCAAACACTACATAAAAAGATTTTCTAATTGTGAGCTGTGGTCCAGAAAATTTGAAAATCACTAATATGAAGTGGAAATAAAATACTGTCAGGAGAAAACAAATAACAAGGTTGTCCAACAAGAACTTGTTTTTTACACATAATAATACCATGTTTGTACATTTCTTCGAGATCCTAACACTTCTGTCCAGGTGAGTGCACATAGTTCTTCCTATTGCTACTCTACACATTTTGTTGGGGTGCCTGGGTGGCTCAGTCAGTTGAGCATCTGAATTCGGCTCGGGTCATGATCTCTGGGTTTGTGAGTTCGAGCCCAGCACGGGGCTCTGTGCAAACTCAGAGCCTAGAGACTACTTCAGATTCTGTGTCTCCTTCTCTCTCTGCCCCTGCCTTTCTCTCTCTCTCTCTCTCTCTCTCTCTCTCTCTCTCTCCCCTCAAAAATCAAATAATCATTAAAAAAGAGAGTTTTTGTTATTTAATACAATAGCCACATATGACTATTGGACACTTGAAATATGTTTGGTATTAATTGAAATGGGCTGCAAGTGTAAAATACAAATCAGATTTTGAAGACACAGTATTAAAAAAGATGAGAGTATCTTATTAATAATTTTTGGCTTCATTATATGTGGTAGTAATACTTTATATATTTGTTAAGTAAAACACATTGATATTAAAGTAAATTTTGTTATTTATTTCCATGTTTTGTTTTCTCCAGCATTTTATTATAAAAATTTTCAAATATAGAGAAAATTTGAAGAATTGTACAAGGACTATCCACATATGCATCATCTAGATTCTCCCATTTAACATTTTACAGTACTTGCTTTATCATTTTTATTTACTTATTTCTTTGTCCATCCATACTTCTATCATACTTTTAAAATATATTATTTTATTGTTTAAGATTTTAAAATGGAAGGAAAAATAAGATAAAAACAGAGAGGCAAGTCAAAAAATAAGACACTCTTAAATACAGAGACCAAACAGGGTTTCTTGAGGGGAGATGGGTGGTGGGATGGGCTAAATGGGTGACAGACATTAAGGAGGGCACTTGTTGGGATGGGCACCAGATGTTATATGTAAGTGATGGATCACTGGGTTTGACTTCTGAAACCAATACTACACTGTATGTTAACTAACTTGAACTTAGATAAATAAATTAAAAATCAATTAAAAAGTAAAAGTAAATAGATGTGTCTAGGCAGAACTCATAATAAATGCTGACTAGACAGTAAAAATAATTTCAATAAATGACAGCATGCACTTAAATTTTTGCAATGTAGATTTTTCTTAGTAATGATTTTTGAAAATGAATTTATACCTTTTCCACCCTTTTTTCCCATCTTCTAACTCCCCCACCTGTCAACCACCCTAAATGTCGCTATAAACAAATTGAATTTACATGCGTAACTTTCATCATATTTCATTTGGAAATTGTTGATCTATAAAAAATATGCATATAAGCAAAATTTGATAATATCATAATTTGATGATTTTTTTTGTGCTTATGTCACTCAGGTTTCAAGATTGTCCTATAACCGGATGTGACCTGTACATATTTGATTAAAGGGACAAGGTGCTAATGCTTTCCATTAAGCTCTTTTGCACAAATTCTACTTTGTTTGGGGGCACTAGAAATTACTTAAAATTTAATCTGGTATAATCTCACAAGTTGAAAAGAAAGTATACTAAACCCGTATCTCTGAATGTGGCAGAGAAATTATAATATCTGGGGACAACTTATTATTTAGATTGATCCTATCCCCTTGTACCTTGTGATCTTAGTTCTATCATTTATACTTATATACAATATATCTCTTTTTGATGTTACTGTCCCAATAGTTATAAAAAATGACTATTATTTTTTCCTACTAAGCCTTTTCCAGTCTAAATAGTTTTAGTTTTGCAGCTTTTCCCTATGATATGATTTCAGGCACCTTCATCACTCTATTTTTCCCCATCTGAATATCCTTCAAATTATCATTGAGACTGTTAAATTATGAGACTTAAAATTGTATTAAGTGGGAGACCTGGATAGCTTAGTCAGTTCATTGTCTTACTTCAGCTCATGTCATTATCTCGCAGTTTGTGAGATAGAGCCATGCACCAGGCTCTGTGCTGACAGCTTGGAACCTGGAGCCGGCTTCAGATTCTGTGTCTTCCTCTCTCTGTTTCTGTCTCTGTCTCTCTGTCTCTCGCTCTCTCTCAAAAATAAATAAATATTTAAAAAATTGTATTAAGTAAAATTATTCCTTTCCTTACTTTGGACATTATGCTTCTTTTAGGGCATTTTAACATTGACAAAATTAACTTTATGGAGAATCATATCATTTCTGTTCTGATATATTGAACTACAATTCCTAAGTTTTGTTTGTCCTCAGTCATTTTATAATCTTGTGGTTGTTATCTCCGTATAAAGTATAGAAATGGTAATATGTCTCTCTGTGATGCTCCATTTTGTATGTTTAAATCTATCATTTGAGTGTTAAGAATTATTTTTAAAGTGCTTTTATTTATTTGAGAGAGAGAGAGAGAGTAGAGGAGGGGCAGAGAAAGAGGTAGACAAAGAATCTGAAGCAGCCTCCAACCTCTGAGGTGTCAGCACAGAGCCTGACATGGGGCTCAAATTTGAGAACCGCAAGATCATGACCAGAGCCAAAGTTGGATGCTTAACTGACTGAGCCACCCAGATGCTCCAAGATTTTTTTGGGGGGGGATCCTGCTTGCCATATCATGAAATTTTAATCTTTCCTGTCTTAAAACAATTTACAGATCTGATTAGTTCCTGGTTCTATCTTGTATCCAGGGTCAACTGGATGCCTCCGTTCCCAGAGACTCTCTTTTAATTCTTCTTACTTTCTTTTATTCCTGGGAGTCCTGACTAGCAATGGATGTCCATGCTCTGTGTGCTGCTGAATCCTATTTATTTCATGTTGGACATCATCAAATCTTTAGAATGTTTTTCCTGTCTATCTTACCCTCACTCTCATTTTCCATCCTATAGTTCTGTGATAACCACAATTTTCCTCTCATGTCCAGTTCAGGAGATTTGGGCCTCCATGAGCTCTGTTTTTCTACCTCATGGTCAATTGGCTTTGAGGAGTCTGCTCTGTCAGTCATAGAGTCTCTCCAGCAGCTGAAGATAAGACCTGATTTCATAATAATGAACTAAGCCACAAGCTTTTTTAAAAAAAAATTCAGCTTTATAAGATGTAATTGAAATATAACATTGTGTAAATTTAAGATGTTACAATGTGTGATAACTTTATGTATGCATATGTTGTAAAATAATTATCAAAATAAAGTTATTTAACACATCATCAATTCACATAACAACATTTTATTTCTTTTTGAGTGTGTGTGAGAACCTTTAAGATATAGTCTCTTAGCAACTTTCAAGTAAACAACATTGGACTTTTACGTGGTATTTTGGTACCCATCTCCCAAGGCACTTGCTTATATTTTTTAATATGGCCAGATGATATTCAGAGAGAAAACATGATAATTTTATCCTGCCATTTCCTCAGTGGACAGCTCTGATTTTGAGAGAGGTATTCTGGAGCATCTAGATAGGAGGGGTGGCTCATTAGTCAGTTTTAGTCCCCTCTATTGTCCATTTCCTGGTCAACACCCTTTTAGAAAAAGGACATCAGCCCACCATAACTTCTGGCTGACTCCTTCTGGACTTTAGGATAAAGCTTATAGTGTTGATTTCCATGAAATATGTTTCTCAAGTGCTTAGAGTAGACCCTGACTCCAGGATTTGTTAGGCAAAACCAGATTATTAGGCAGTCTATCTACACTGACCCAGAATGGCTTAAAGAGAATACGGTTCTCCCTGACCCAGTTGACTAAGCCACAATGGTGTATTTTTAGGATGACATAGAGTTTCTCCAGAGTAGATAAGCATGCAACCGTAGTAAGACCCAAATAATGGTAACAAATTTATATACAAACAAATGCTAAGGTAATTCCCAGGATGAGTCAAGAGACTGAAGTACAAAATTTAAAGGAAGAGTTGGAGGTAATCATATTAACAAAAATAATTAAATGATGCCTACTTCTCAAGCTTTGTGCCAAGTATATACTGTCTTATTTAGTACTTATAGCAGTCCTGTCTTATGAATGGTATCTCTATTTTACAGACATAGCATCTAAAGCTCCCAGAATTGAAGTTATTTCATCAAAATTGTATGGGCATTGAAAACTGAACTGGAATTTGATTCTCACTATAAGATCCAAGTCTTTCTTTGCTCTCTGCATTGCACAACACTGCCTCCCAGGGGAGGGGCAAGGGTTGATGTAGGAAAATAAGGCATTCAAAGAATAGAGAGCGGCTTGTTGGAATTCCTTCAAGTGAATATTGGACAGATTTCTAATATTTCAGGATTGGAAAGTTGATCCAAAGTACCTTCTCTCCTATATGAAGTGGAATCTATAAGTTTAAAGAAGTAAAAAAGCATCATTTGATGGAAAATCATGATGTCCCTTCTCTTGTAGAATTGGGAACTGGGCTGTGGGCATGGAAGGAAAGTTCAAAAAGTCATAAGGTGTCTGGAGGGAGGACGCTGTGCCATCTCTAATGAGAGCTGGAATACATTTGCTCCTAATTCTCAAACTTACTCTAATCTCACTGTGAAATTCATTTATCTAATTCTGTAAGCTCATTACAGGGCACAGGCAGTATATGGAGGCTCTATGATTTTGACTATTACATGTACCCTTCCCACTTAAAGAAGGTTTGAAAAACAGGATCGCTCAAGGTTCCTGCCTGACTAATTATGACCTATTATCTTTTATAAAGTCTGCCTAATTCTTCCCAGATATACATCTAAGGAGTATGAAGAATATCCAATCTTTTCCCTAAGTATTAAACCTTCAGTGTTTGAAGGTCATAATCAAAATGTATATGGGTATTGTCTTTCCCAGAATAAGACATTTTCATTTATTCAGCTATTCTATCTAAGCCATAGCATAAGTTGTGCTTCAACGTTCTCTGGATGAGTTCCAATTTGCCAATGACTTATATAAATATAGAGCCAAGAACTAATTATAGGATGACTTTCATGAACGTAGAGTCAAGAATTAATTAAGAACTCCCAGGAGTACAACATTGGCCTATCCAAAGCAGAGAAGATACCACCACCACACACACACACACACACACACACACACACACACACACACACACGAGGAGAATTACAGGTCAATATCCCTGATGAACATGGATGCAAAAATTATCAACAAGATACTAGCAAATTGAATTCAATAGCATATAAAAAGAATTATTCACCATGATCAAGTGAGAATCATTTCTGGGCTGCAAGGCTGGTTCAATGTTTGCAAATCAATCAATGTGATATTTCACATTAATAAAAGAAAGAATAAGAAACATATGACCCTGTCAACAAATGCAGGAAAAGCATTTGACAATATACAACACCCTTTCTTAATAAAAACCAAGAAAGTTAGGTTATGATGAAAACTATAGAAAACTTATGAAGGGAATTGGGGGCGCCTGGGTGGCTCAGTCAGTTGAGTGTCCGACTTTGGCTCAGGTCATGACCTCATGGTGTGTGGGTTTGAGCCCCGTGTCGGGCTTTGTGCTGACAGCTAGCTAAGAGCCTGGAGCCTGCTTCAGATTCTGTACCTCCCTCTCTCTGACCCTTCCCTGCTCACGCTGTCTCCCTCTGTCTCTCAAAAATAAATTTAAAAAACATAAAAAAAGAAAACTTATGAAGGAAATTGAAGAAGACACAAATAAATGGGAAAATATTCGATACTCATGGATTAAAAGACTAAATATTGTTAAAACACCAATAATACCCAAAGCAATCTACACATTCAATGCAATTCAAATCAAAATTGCACCAGCATTCTTCTCAAAGCAACAATTAACAATCCATAAATTTGTATGGAACAACAAAAGACCACGAGTGGCCAGAGTCATGTTGAAAACGAAAACCAAAGCGGGAGGCATCATTTTACTAGGCTTTAGCTTCGACTACAAAGCTTTAATCATCAAGGCAGTATGGTATTGGCACAAAAACTGACACCTAGACCAATGGAATAAAATAGAGAATCCATAATTGGACCCACAAATGTATGGCCAACTGATCTCCGACAAAGCAGGGAAGAGTAGCCAATGGATAAAAAACAGTCTCTTTAGCAAATTGTGCAGGGAGAACTGTGCAGCAACATGTGAAGAATGAAACTAGACTACTTTCTTAGATGATACACAAGAATAAATGGATGAAAGACTTAAATGTGAGACAGGAAACCATCAAAACCCTAGAGGAGAAAGGAGGCAACAACCTCTTTGACCTCAGCTGCAGCAACATCTTGCTTGCCACATCTCCAAAGGCAAGGGAATTAAAAGCAAAAATGAACTATTGGGACCTCATCAAGATAAAAGCCTTTTGCACTGCAAAGGAAACAATCAACAAAACAAAAAGGCAGCTAACGAATGGGAAAATATATTTGCAAACAACATATCGGATAAAGAGTTAGTATCAAAAATCTATAAAGAACTTACCAAACTCAACACCCAAAAAACAAATAATACAGTGAAGAAATGGGCAGAATATGTGAATAGACACTTTTCCAAAAGACATCCAGATGGTCAACAGACACATGAAAAGATGTTCAATGTCACTTATCATCAGAAAAATGCAAATCAAAGCCATACTGAGATACCCATCTCACACCAGTCAGAATGGCTAAAATTAACAACTCAGGAAACAACGTATGGTGGTGTGGATGTGTAGAAATGGGAACCCTTTTGCACTGTCAGTAGAAATGCAAACCCGTGAAGCTGCGCTGGTAAACAGTATGGAGTTTGCTCAAAAAAATTAAAAATAGAACTATCCTATGACCAGCAATAGCACTACTAGGAATTTACCCAAAGGATATAGGAGTGCTGATTCATAGAGACATCTGTACCCCAATGTTTGTAGAAGTGCTTTCAGCAATAGTAAAATTATGAAAAGAGCATAAATTCCCATCAAATTTTGAATGGATAAAGATGTGGTCTATATACACAATGGAATACTACTCGGCAATGAGAAAGAATGAAATCATGCCATTTGCAGTAATGTGAATGGAACTGGTATGTTATGCTAAATGTGTGTTATGCTAAATGAAATAAGTCAGTCAGATAAATACAGATATCATATGTTTTCATTCATATGTGGATCCTGAGAAACATAACAGAAAACATTGGGAGAAAGGAAGGGGAATAATAGTTACAGACAGAGAGGGAGGAGGCAACCCATAAAACACTCTACTGAGAACAAACTGAAGGTTGATGTAGGGGTGGGGGAGAGGGAAATATGAGTGATGGACATTGAGGAGGTCACTTGTAGGGATGACCACTGGGTGTTGTATATAAGTGATGAATCACAGGAATCTAACCCCAATACCAAGAGCACACTGTACACACTGTATGTTAGCCAATTTTGCAATAAATTATATTAAAAAATAAAATAAAATAAAATTTGAGAAAAATGCAACAACTTTTCCATTATCTGTGCAACTATTTAAAAGCCCACATATTGGGGTAACTGGGTGGCTCATTCGGTTAGGCCTCTGAATTCAGCTCAGGTCATGATCTCATGTTTGTGGGTTCGAGCCCTGCATCGGGCTCTGTGCTGACAGTTCAAAGCCTGGAGCCTGCTTCTGATTCTGTGTCTCCCTCTCTCTCTCTGCCCATCCCCCACTCATGCTCTGTCTCTCTCTGTCTCAAAAAGAAATAAAACATTAAAAAATAAATAAGTAAAAGCCCACATATTATGAAGTTTCTTTTAATTTGGCCTATATCTGTCATGTCACCATATTGACCCCTTATTTCCATGAAAGTGCATATGAAATTTTCACATCCTTTCTTCATGGATCTTCTCTAACCCCTCTATGAATAGTTTTCTTTAAGAAAAACAATTCTTTTTTATCATTCTTTTTTAAATTGAAGCATAATTTATATACAATATATTATTTTCAGGTACACAATATAGTTATTTGACATTTATACATACTATGAAATGATCACCATAATAAGCCTAATTACTACAGAAAGTTAATATAATATTATCATTCATATTCTCTGTGCAGTACATTACATTTCCATGAGTTATTATTTATTGTTTTTAAATAGTTTATTCTCAAATTGGTTTCCAGATAACACCCAGTGCTCTTCCCCACAAGTGTCCTCCTCCATTACCACCACATCTTTTCCCACCTCCCCTCCCCCTTCAACCCTTGGTTCGACTTCAGTATTAGATAGTCTCTCAGGTTTTGCGTCCCTCTCTCCCCAACTCTTTCTCCCTTCCCCTCCCCATGGTCCTCCTATAGGTTTCTCCTCTTTTCCTGTTAGACCCATGAGTGCAAACATGTGGTATCTATCCTTCTCTCCCTGACTTATCTCACTTAGCATGACACCCTCGAGGTCCATCCACTTTGCTACAAATGGCCAGATTTCATTCTTTCTCATTGCCATGTAACTTTCCATGGTATACATATATAACACATCTTCTTGATCCATTCGTCAGGTGATGGACATTAGGCTGTTTCCATGTTTTGGCTGTTGTTGACAGTGCTGCTATGAACCTATGGGTACATGTGCCTCTATGCATAAGCACTTCTGTATCCCTTGGGTAAATCCCTAGCAGTGCTATTGCTGTGTTATGATGGAGTTCTATGGATAGTTTTTTGAGGAACCTCCACCTCCACACTGTTTTCCAGAGCGGCTGCACCAGTTTACATTCCCACCAACAGTGTAGGAGGGCGCCCATCTCTCCACACCCTCGCCAGCATCTATAGTCTCTTGATTTGTTCATTGTAGCCCCTGTGACTGGTGTGAGGTGGTATCTCAGTGTGGTTTTGATTTGTGTTTCCCTGATGATGAGTGACGTTGAGCATCATTTCATGTGCCTGTAGGCCATCTGGATGTCCTCTTTGGAGAAGTGTTTGTTTATGGCTTCTGCCCATGTCTTCACTGGGTTATTTGTTTTTCGGATGTGGAGTTTGGTGAGTTCCTTGTAGATTTTGGATACTATCCCTTTATTTGATATGTCATTTGCAACTATTTTTCCCATTCCGTCAGATGCCTATTAGTTCTCTTGATTGTTTCCTTTGCAGTGCAGAAGCTTTTTATCTTGATGAGGTCCCAATAGTTCATTTTTACTTTCATTTCCCTTGCAAGAACTACAATTCTTAATCTTTTGAGCTAGGGCTTCTTGTTTCTTAATGGGGTCTTGATCCAAGATAGTGGAAATCATGTACATGGACATAGTCTATTATAAAAAAGAGAGGCAAGTCCCTCAGCTGGAGTTTTGATACCCACAGGAAGGCAAGAGAAACTTCTCCAGTTATGGGAGCTAAATTGTGAGCCTGTGTATTTGGATTCAGGAAGGCCTTTCTTGCATTTATTTTCTTTCATTTTTTAAAGTAGTTTATTGTAAACAGTGTGGAGGTTCCTCAAAAAACTATTGATAGAACTCCCTTATGACCCAGCAATAGCATTGCTGGGGATTTACCCAAGAGAAACAGAAATGCTGATGCATAGGAGCACATGTACCCCAATGTTCATAGCAGCAATGTCAACAATAGCCAAGACATGGAAGGAGCCCAAATGTCCATCACCTGACGAATGGATCAAGAAGATGTGGTGTATATTCACGATGGAGTACTACATGGCAATGAGAGGGAATGACATATGGTCCTTTGTAGGAAAGTGGATGGACCTCGAGGGTGTCATGCTAAGCGAAATAAGTCAGGCAGAGAAGGACAGAAACCATATGTTTGCACTCATAGGTCTAACAGGAAAACAGGAGAAACCTAATGGAGGACCAGGGGGAGCGGAAGAGGGAAAGAGAGTTGGGGAGAGAGAGGGATGCAAAACTTGAGAGACTATTGAATGCTGAAAATGAACTGAGAGTTGAAGGGGAAGGGGGAGGGGAGAAAAGAGGTGGTGGTGATGGTGGAGGGCACTTGAGGGGAAGAGCACTGGGTGTTATATGGAAAACAATTTGACAATAAAATATTATGGGAGAAAAAGAGCACTTATCACCCTCTAAAAAAAATAAAGTAGTTTATTGTCAAATTAGTTTCCATATAGCACCCAGTGCTCATCCCCACAAGTGCCCTCCTCCATCACCACCACCTCTTTTCCCTCCTCCCCCTTCAACCCTCAGTTCGTTTTTAGTATTCAATATTCTCTCAAGTTTTGGATCCCTCTCTCTCCCCAACTCTCTTTCCCTCTTCCCCTCCCCCTCGTACTCCATTAGGATTCTCCTGTTCTCTTGTTAGACCTATGAGTGCAAACATATGGTATCTGTCCTTCTCTGCCTGACTTATTTCGCTTAGCATGACACCCTCGAGGTCCATCCGCTTTCCTACAAATGGCCAGATTTCATTCTTTCTCATTGCCATGTAGTACTTCTTTGTGTATATATACCACTTCTTCTTGATCCACTCATCAGGTGATGGACATTTAGGCTCTTTCCATGTTTTGGCTGTTGTTGACATTGCTGCTATGAACATTGCGGTACATATGTTCCTATGCATCAACACTTCTGTATCCCTTGGGTAAATCCCAAGCAGTGTTATTGCTGGGTCATAAGGGAGTTCTATGGATAGTTTTTTGAGAAACCTCCGCACTGTTTTCCAGGGCGGCTGCACCAGTTTACATTCTCACCAACAGTGTAGGAGGGTGCCTGTGTCTCCACACCCTCGCCAGCATCTATAGTGTCTTGATTTGTTCATTTTAGCCACTCTGACTGGCGTGAGGTGGTATCTCAGTGTGGCTTTGATTTGTGTTTCCCTGATGATGAGTGATGTTGAGCATCATTTCATGTGCCTGTAGGCCATCTGGATGTCCTCTTTGGAGAAGTGCCTGTTCATGTCTCCTGCTCATTTCTTCACTGGGTTATTTGTTTTGTGGGTGTGAAGTTTGGTGTATATTTTAGATACTAGCCCTTTATCTGATATGTGATTTGCAACTATCTTTTCCCATTCTGTTGGTTGCCTACTAGTTTTCTTGATTGTTTCCTTTGTAGTGCAGAAGCTTTTTATCTTGATGAGGTCCCAAGAGTTCATTTTTGCTTTCATTTCCCTTGCCTTTGGGGATGTATTGAGTAGGAAATTGCTGTGGTTGAGGTCAAGGAGGTTGTTTCCTACTTTCTCCTAGAGGGTTTTGATGGTTTCCTGTCTCACATTCAGGTCCTTCAGCCATTTTGAGTAAATTTTTATGTATGGTGTAAAAAAGTGGTCTAGTTTCATTCTTCTGCATGTTGCTGTCCAGTTCTCCCAGCACCACCAGCTAAAGAGGCAGTCTTTTTTCCTTCAGATACTCTTTCCTACTTTGTCAAAAATTAATTGGCCATACATTTGTGGGCCCAGTTCTGGGTTCTCTATTCTATTCCTTCGGTCTATGTGTCTGTTTTTGTGCCAATACCATACTATCTTGATGATGACAGCTTTGTAGTAGAGGTTAAAGTCTAGGATTGTGATGCCTCCTGTTTTGGTTTTCTTCTTCAATATTACTTTGGCCACTCGGGGTCTTTTGTGGTTCCATACAAATTAGAGGATAGTTTGTTCTAGCTTTGAGAAGAATGTTGGTGCAATTTTGATGGGGACTGCATTGAATGTGTAGATTGTTTTGGGTAGTAATGACATTTTCACAATATTTATTCTTCTGTTCCATGGACATGGAATGTTTTTCCATTTCTTGGTGTCTTCTCCAATCTCTTTCATAAGTCTTCTATAGTTTTTATCATATAGGTCTTTTACATCCTTGGTTAGGTTGACTCCTAGGTATTTTATGGTTTTTCATGCAATCGTGAATGGGATCAGTTTCTTGATATCTCTTTCCACTGCTTTGTTATTAGTGTATAGGAATGCAACCGATGTCTGTACATTGATTTTGTATTCTGCGACTTTACTGAATTCATGGATCAGTTCTAGAAGGCTTCTGGTGGAATCGATCGGGTTTTCCATGTAGAGTATCATGTCATCTGTGAAAAGCAAAAGTTTGACTTCTTCTTTGCCTATTCTGATCCCTTATATTTCCTTTGGTTGTCTGATTGCTGATGCTAGAACCTCCAGCACAATGTTAAACAACAGTGGTGAGAGTGGACACCCCTGTCGTGTTTCTGATCTCAGGGGGAAAGCTCTCAGGTTTTCCGCATTGAGCATGATATTAGCTGTGGGCTTTTCATAAACTGGTTTTATAATGTTAAGTTCATTCTATTCTGACTTTCTCAAGGGTTTTTATTAAGAAAGGGCGCTGTACTTTGTCCAATGCTTTTTCTGCATCTATCGACAGGATCATGTGGTTTTTGTCCTTTCTTTTGTTAATGTGATGGATCACATTGATGGATTTGTGAATATTGAACCAGCCCTGTAACCTAGGAATGAATCTCACTTGATCATGATGGATAATTCTTTTTAAGTGCTGTTGAATTTGATTTGCTAGTAAATTGTTGAGAATTTTTGCCTCTGTATTCATTAAGAATATTGGTCTGTAGCTCTCTTTTTTTTGCTGGTCTATGTCTGGTTTGGGTATCTCTTGCCTTTATTTTCATGCCACTTTATAAATTTCTAAAAAAAAAAAAAGAGTAGCAATAAACTAGTTCACTAAGAGAGTGATTCCAAGGCAGCTTCAGAAGAACTGGGAGAAGTTTTGCAAAAGTCTGGAAAAATGAACTTTTAGGTTAGAAAGGAGGCAAGTAAAACATGAACTAAGTGATAGTAGTAGATTCAGTTGTGCTCATGGTGATGATGGAGATGCAGGGAACCAAAGTGGGGAAACAGATATAGAACGGATGGATTGAAAGGAGAGGGTCATTCCAGAAATCGCCTGTGCTAATATCTCAGACCTCTGAGTTCAATTCCTTTGTCCATCAAGAAATTTAATTTATAGTTCCCCCATTTGACGGCTTTCATATGTCCTCAGTTTTTTCCTAAGTGAGACTCCGTATGCAGTGAGGCTTCAACTCTTCCTTTTACCAATTCTTGCCTCTGTTCATCATTCTACCAAGACCTCAACAATAGCCTAATCTTAGTTCCACTTGAAAGATGAGAACAGTACTATGTTCTCTTCCTTATCTTTGTACTCCAAGATCACCAGGTCCAGAGATATACCACTGGCTAAGAAAAGTTATTTCAAGTTCACTCAAGAGAGGGGTCAAGCCTGGGAAAAAGAAGCATGGAGAAAAAGAGCGTAATGGGTGCAAAGAGTAGGAGAAAGAAAAAGAGAGAAGACAGATAGATATAATTAGAGTGTCTGAACAATAAAAGTGGGAATAAAAAAAGGAGAAAGAAAAGGAAGGCAGGAAAGAGAAGTAAAATGGGCTTAAACTGAGTGTTTTTGACAATGCTGAGGTACAGTAGAGCAGAGTGTCCCTGGCAAAGCTGAAACTTTGGGTTCTAGCCAAATTGTTCTATTCTAGTGACCTGTAGATAGCTAACCAAATACAAACCAACTAGGTAAATAAATAAATAACATTTAAAGATTAAAAAAAAAACTTGCAGAAAACAGTCCAGTAACGGGGAACTGATCAAAGGCTCAAAGGCTCCCTGTCCCTCATTATGGCCTGCGGGTTGCTTAATGTTCCAACCTGCAGCCTCTCTTCCCTGCCCCAGCTTCATAGCAGGGAGGGAGCATGAATGATGATGCAGGCTGATAACTTCAGAACCTTCCCTCCTCCCTGCCACTAGCACAGCTCAATGAAACATAAGAATAAAACTGGCAGGCCTGATGAGGATATGGCCTCAAGAAAAGGAGGTAGACTCCAGACTGTAGCCAAGTACTACTGTGGTGTCAACATATAGAATGGCCTGGGTTGCCAAAATGGCAGGAGACTTTAGAGTGGCAGAAAAAACTCCATGGTTACTGACACATTTCTTTTTAAAACTCTCTGGTGAGTGTTTACATTTGCCACAATGTTTTTTGTGGCCTTTTGTCATCTATAACCTCAGACTTAACTGTCTTTCTCCTCAAGCTGTCTTTTAACACCACTTAACCACGTGACTTTTGTTCTTGAATCTTTTTGCCTCAGAGCACATACAGGCTCCTTTTTTCATTCCTCAAGATATAGGTAGAACTAGATTATGGTGTCTTATAAATTTTCTTAAAAGGAATTACAATGTAAGAAAGGAAAATCTCTAAACTGGACACTAGAAAGGATTGCTCCCAGAGTACATCTACTATGCTCCATGTCTTAAGTCTACCTTACTTAATGTTGCTAGATGATGTTTCTCTCTGACTCTGTCAGTTCTCAACCATAACCAGCACGCCTAATCTATCCTCTGAACCTTAGAGGAAGCCATCTCATCAAACCCCAAAAATAAACAGAAAAGATATAAATTTAGGTCCTTCAGTGTTCATTTCAGATTAATATTATGGTTTTAACTTTTCATATCTGCAAGGAACATTTAAATATTTTCCTTCAAAATAGAGCCCATACCCTCAAATATGATTCCAGGCCTCAGTTTCCTGTAGTATATATAATCGGGAAAGATTTGGTGTTAGCTTTGTTTTTTCCATAATGTCTTCCATAAACCCAGGTTTATTTCTAGAGCAAAAACTGGAGTGTTCCTTCACCCTTGACAGTATTCAGAGCATAATTGAGGAGTGGGAAGCCTGCCACAGAGGTGAGTAGATCTCTTTAACCCTAACCATTTCAGACTAAACTACAGAACCTTTCCCTACTGCACATCCATCACATGCCAGTTATCTTTTCTATCAATTATGCATCCCCAGAGCCTTAAAATTATTGAATCAGGTCAGAGGTAGACTTCTTCACAAGAAAAATATTTAGTAGTAAATATTCCCAGAGAGGTGATGTAACTGAAAGAATTCACGGAGAAATAAGCTCCAATATTAACTACACCATTTTCTGCCTGCATGAAACTTTGATGAGCCTCTATTTCTTCACCTGTAAAATGGGAATAAGATAACCTAGTTCACAAGTGTGTTGTGAGGATCAAATTCCTACTATTGGCCTATTACATAGACAGAACTTCATCATAATTTAGCCATATTTTCTTTCTGATGAAACCTTTCCTCTGATCTTAGAAAAGAGCAATGAAACGAGAGCTCTAGATGCCACCGTATAATTAATATCACATTTCAGGATTTCTTCCCTCTCTATTGTCTTCATTAGAAGCACTGTTCTTCTAACAGAAGTGATTCCCAAATTTGCCATGATACTTTAAACTTCTGGCTGAGCTCAAATTTTAACTATTTGTTCTCCATTTCAATCTTGCTATCTTAGATTTCTCATTGAATCACTCTGACTCAACTTTGTAGTCACCCAGGCTTAATATCTTAGTATTGTCATTGACATGGTTTGCATCTTCCATTATCATATACAATAGTTACACAACTCTGTTAATTCCTTCTTCATGACAGTGCTGATCCATTCTTTGTCTCCATGCTTCTAGTCTCTGTCCTTGTCTTCCTCTTTATCTCCCTATTCTCCCTATGCTCTCTCTTCTCATTGCTCTTCTTTAAAATATCCTGCATATTGTAACTAGAACAATCTTTCAAAAATATCCTTTAAAGGCACTATACTCCCCTGCATGATTTTTCCCAAAGACTCCATAACTAACAGAATGAGACCTAAACAGCTAGACTTAGCATTCAATAGCTGCTGTGATCTGGGCCTATTTAACCTTTCCATAGAAAAATCTGGTTAGTGCTGGCATAATAGAAAGCATAGGGAGTGAGGAAAAACCAGAAGGGTACCCAACCCAGCTGTTTGCTGTAAAGAAGTTACAATCTGAAGATTGAATAGACATTATCCAAGAAAATAGTGGAAATGTAGGAAAGAAAAATGTTTGAGACAAAAGAAGCATGTTCATGCATTTATTTAACACATATTTATTGAGCGTTTACATTATTACAGACACTGTGCTAGTCACTAGAAATGTCACAATGAGCAAAAAAAGATGAAATAGTCTCTGTTCTCATGGAGCAAATTAGGAAGATTTTTGTAGCCATCTGAGTGAGAGGTATGGGGTTTACAAATGAGGGAATATATTTGAGATACTTAGAAAACAGAATAGTTAAGTTCTTAGTCTTAGAAAATAAAATAGTCATCATTTTACTGTTTAACATTCTATAGGTGTCAATTTTGTCTTCTCAAAGTCACTGCCAGAAGCTATGTATCCCAGTATGTATTACAACCGTTTCCTGTTGTTAGTCCCATGCTAGGAATTATAATCTCTGGGGTCACCTGGGTGGCTCAGTCAGTTAAGCATCTGACTTCAGCTCAGGTCATGATCTCACAGTTCATGGATTCGAGCCCCATGTCAGGCTCTGTGCTGACAGCTAGCTCAGAGCCTGGAGTCTGTCTTCGGATTCTGTGTCTCCCTCTCTCTCTGACCCTTCCTTGCTTGAGCTGTCTCTCTCTGTTTCTCAAAAATAAATAAAAACCATTAAAAAAAAAGGAATTATAATCTCTCTAAAAGTATGGAATGAGGATGAAAACTAATATATTGGGGGCCTCTACTCAAAGGCAAGCATAGTACTAGTTGTCTTATGTACATTATGCTATACTATCTTATGTTTCTCCTTGAAATACACACACACACACACACACACACACACACACACACACACACACAGTTTTGTGGAGGGCTTATTCCTATATGACATATGGGGAAAACAAATCTCAGACATTCAACTCACTCAATGTCAAATAACCAGCAAAACATACTATACATGCAGCAGTAAAAGTCTAATGCAGTGGTTGTGTAAATTGCCTTGTAATTTTAGAGCTTTTAACTTTTAAGCCTGAAGGAGTGTGTAGCTATTCTAGGAGCTATTTGTAATGTTTGTGAAGCAATAGTCATCTGTATTCTCACAGCTGATACAATTTGCTTTCTTATCTCCAGTTTTCTTTTTGTTTTTGGCTTGCCACAGGGTCTCATATAAAAATACATTGTGTACAATCTTTAATTCATATTCCATAAACCTTAGTAAATTTATTTTTAAAGTTTTCCTTATGCTTTTATTAAACCAGCTAAATAGGGTTTGATTCAACACACATTAACTGAGTAGACCTACTACCTGCAAGTTTCTGTAGATGACGCAAATGCACAGGAAGAGACATTCCACCTTCTCCCTACCTTAAAGAGCAAGGACTCTAATGCAAGAACTATGTGAGAGGCAGTAAAATGTCATGGTTAAGCATTGGTGTCTGGAACAAGACTGCCTGTCTTGGACTGAACTCTAGATCCAACATTAGTCCTTGATATATAAAAAAAAGGTATGCAGCTTGGTGTGGAGGAAGGAAAAGCAAAGACCTCTTTTTGGATAGAGCATGGGCTGTGGGATGGGTCAGAGTACAGTCATTCCTGAAGGCCAGCCAAAATGTCTTGGACTTTATTCAGAAGACCAGACCCAGTGTTGCAACACATTGATGTGTTGAAAGTAACTTGTTACCCAGAAGAGTTAAAGTACCGAAGTTTGCAAATGATTTACCTAACAAGAAAATCAGGTAGAGTAGACTTATGGTTATCCTACAATAAGATTATCTTCACTAATTTGCTTTCTGATGTGCTTTATTGAGCAGGAAAGAAGGTTGCTTACTAAGAATTACACATAACACTCACCTTTATCCTTAGCCTTATTTCTGATTAATTCTGTAATTGGTGATCACAATTGTAAAGATTTGTAAGCTACAACTTTGCAGTTACTTATTTTTTCTTTTTGTTTTTCTCCTTACACTTAAGTACAGTCCTTATTAGAAAGAAATCAAGGATAAAGAAAGAAATATAGTACCCCTACATTTACTTTACACATGAATCAGAATAAAACTGTGAATGCTTCTGTTAGTAAAAATACAACAGAAGATACTGCCTAATACATAGTAAATGCTCTATAAATATATGCTGTGCACATTATTATGTACATAAATATGATTTTATAAATTTCAGGCTTATTTGGAGTGATGATGTGTGTGCATGTTTAAATAAATTTATTTTGACTTCACCTTTTTAGTTTGTTTTTCTTTTTTAAAAATTTACATCCAGGTTAGTTAGCATATACTGCAGCAATGATTTCAAGAGTAGATTCCTTAAGGCCTCTTACCCATTTAGCCCATCCCCCATCCCACAACCCCTCTATCAACCCTCTGTTTTGTTTTCCATATTTAAAAGTCTCTTATGTTTTTGTCCCCCTCCCTGTTTTTATGTTATTTTTTATTCCGTTCCCTTCTGTTCATCTGTTTTGTATCTTAAAGTTATCATATGAGTGAAGTTATATGATATTTGTTTTTTCTAATTGACTAATTTCGCTTAGCATGATACCCTCTAGTTCCACCTACATAGTTGCAAATGACATGATTTCATTATTTTTCATTGCTGAGTAATAGTCCATTGTATATATATATATGTGTATATATATATATATATAAAACAAATCTTCTTTATCAACTCCTTCATCAGTGGATATTTGGGCTCTTTCCATACTTTGGTTATCATTGATAGTGCTGCTATAAACATTGGGGTATATGTGTCCCTTAGAAACAGCATACCCGTATCCCTTAGATAAATACCCAATAGTGCAATTGTTAGGTCATAGGGTAGTTCTATTTTTAATTTTTTGAGGAACCTCCACACTGTTTTCCAGAGTGGCGGCACCAGTTTGCATTCCCATCAGTAGTACAGAAGAGATTATCTTTCTCCCCATCCGCACCAACATCTGTTGTTGTCTGAGTTGTTAGTGTTAGCCATTCTGATGGGTGTGAGATGGTATCTCATTGGGGTTTTGATTTGTATTTCCCTGATGATGAGTGATGTTGAGCATCATTTCATGTGTCTGTTGGCCATCTGGATACATTTTTCGGAGAAGTGTCTGTTTATGTCTTTAGCCCATTTCTTCACTGGATTATTTGTTTCTTTGGGTGTTAAGTTTGATAAGTTCTTTATAGATTTTGGATACTAACCCTTTATCTGATATGTCGTTTGCAAATATCTTCTCCCATTCTGTCTGTTGCCTTTTAGTTTTGATGATTGTTTCCTTCACTGTGCTTTTTACTTTGATGAGGTCCCAATAGTTCATTTTTGCTTTTGTTTCCCTGGCCTCCAGAGACGTGTTGAGTAAGAAGTTGCTGCAGGCAAAGTCAAAGAGGTTCTTGCCTGCTTCTTCTTGAGGATTTTGATGGCTTCCTGTCTTAAATTTAGGTCTTTCATCCATTTTGAGTTTATTTTTTAATATGGTGTAAGAAAGTAGTACAGGTTCACTCTTCTACATATCTCTGTCCAGTTTTCCTATCACCACTTGCTGAATAGAGTGTCTTTATTCCATTGAATATTCTTTCCTGCTTTGTCAAAGATTAGTTGGCCATACATCTGTGGGTCCATTTCTGAGTTCTCTATCTGTTCCATTGATATGAATGTCTGTTCTTGTGCCAGTACCATATTGCCTTGATGATTACAGCTTTGTAATACAGCTTGAAGTCTGGGATTGTGATGCCTCCTGCTTTGGTTTTCTTTTTCAAGATTGTTTTGGCTATTCAGGGTCTTTTTTGGCTCCAAAACAATTTTAGGATTGTTTGATCTAGCTCTGAGAAGAATGCTAGTGTTATTTTCATAGGTCTTGCACTGAATATGTAGATCATTTGGGGTGGTATTGACATTTTAGCAATATTTGTTCTTCCAATCAAGGAACATGGAATATTTTTTTCCATTTTTTGTATCTTCTTCAATTTCTTTCTTTAGCTTTCTTTAGTTTTCAGTGTATAGACTTTTGACCTCTTTGGTTAGATTTATTCCTAGTTATTTTATGGGTTTTGGTGTAGTTGTAAATGGGATCAATTCCTCGATATCTCTTTTGGTTGCTTCATTCTTGGTGTATAGGAATGCAAATGATTTCTCTGCATTGATTTTATATCCTGCCACTTTGCCACATGGATCAGGTCTATCAGCTTTTTGGCGAAATCTTTTGGGTTTTCCATATAGAGTATCATGTCATCTGCAAAGAGTAAAAGTTTGACATCTTTCTGGCTGATTTGGATGCTTTTTATTTCTCTGTGTTGTTTGATTGCTGAGATTAAGACTACCAATACTATGTTGAATAACAGTAGCAAGAGTGGACACCCCTGTCTTGTTTCTGACCTTAGGGGGAAAGCTCTCAGTTTTTCCCCATTGAGGATGATATTAGCATTGAGTCTTTCATATATGGCTTTTATGATCTCAATGTATGATCCTTCTATCCTTACTTTCTTAAGGGTTATCAAGAAAGAATGCAGTATTTTTTATTTTGATTTCACTTTTAATCATTATTCCTCAGTTCCTTCATTTTCAAATGGGATAGCAAAATGAATTAGCTACTAATAAGACTGGGTTGAAGTCTAAGAAATATATTTTTAAAAGTATATTAAACCTTTTGGGAATGTTTTAGCAAACAATTGCTAAACAGATAGTTTACTCTCTGAGTTAATGACATTCTGTTAGGATTGCATTCATGTGAAATATTATTATGGATTACATAGAGTAATAACCTGTAGCAACCAACAGCTGCACTTTCTAACATTTATTCAGACTATTATAGCTATTTCTTTCATTGTGGCTGGAAGTTTGCACGTATCCCACCAGTCAATACATGTACTTTTTCAGGCATCTGATTGAATTATAATCTGTCTGAATTCTATTGGTCTTGTTATAAATAAGTCATGTTGACTTGATCAACAGTTTCAAGCAAGTTATAGACATTTCAGATAAAATTCTGAGCTAGTTGCCCAGAACCTGGTGGATTATTTCTATCAACTTTATTTATTTATTGCTCCTATAAAACATCACTGAAAATTATTTTAAAATGTTAAAAATTATCAAGTAAGTCTCTTTTAAAATTGTCAAATGAATTTAAATGGTTAATGCTGTTACTCACAGTCTTGTAGGATGCTTCTATAAATAATACACAAAAAATCTGCAGTTAATGTCCTTCACTATTATTCTCAAAAACCTGTTTGGGAACTTTCAAAATGTGAGAGTTTTTGTAAGAGGCTATTGTACATGTGAGCATTGTTTAATGTTAGAAAGTGAATGAGGATGGCTGCAGTGATTAATGTAAAGCCATTGGTGGGCTGTGATCAGGAATGGGCCGTGATGATTAGTAGGTTTAGGGTTGAGACTCCATCAGAGGTATATATGTATGGCAGATTAGTGTAGGAAGAGAACCAGGGGTTTGGTAGACCAATTAGAAGAAGGATTGCTGTTACAATCCCAACTTAATAGTCTAATATATGAAATGAATGAAAAGATTTGTGAAATCTTGAGGAGGTATTAGTTCCAACATTACTGTGATCTAATACTACAGAAATGGGAATTGCATATGGTTTGACCTAATAGTATTCAAGATTTAGTGACTGACTTTTTGTGAAGAATGAAGGAAACAAAGAAGTTAGGATGTTGAATATACCATGTCTTCATGACATAGAGGTTAGCGTATAATTGAGTATAAGACCATGATAACTATAATCGCTGATTATATTTATTAAACTTTTATTATGTTGCAATCACCACTTAAGTGCTTTACACGTATTAAATAATTAATCTTCAGAGCAACTTCAAAAAATGAGTACTGTTTATTCTCATTTCACAGAGGAAGAAACTAAGTTATAGATACACTAAATCGATGCAAAGTAGCACCAAGGTCATATGCTACTATGTTGAAGAGCTTGAATTCAAAGCCAGGCAGTCTGACCACAGGGCCCAAAGTCAAGTCTATGTTACAACAGCCTCTGAATATATACCTCTGGGGTATCTGTTGTAAATAAGGGAGAAGTGGGGACACATCAACTTGGTTTCATTAGCTATCTTTTCTTTTTATAATCATAAAGTGTGTTTTTAATTTGCAAAAGTAATTCATACTCATTAAAACCAATACAGAAGATTATAAAAGAAAAAAGTGAAAATCCCTCCAAGCCCACTTCTCAATGGTAATTTAGTGTACATCTTTTCAGATATTTCTTGTGCCTGTGCAATTTCCATTTACATAAAAATATACCAATATATAATTTTATTTTCTTTACAGAAATGAAATTAAACAGTGCATATTGATTTTCAACATACTTTTGAGCTTAATATACCTTTGGCACCTTTCCATATTATTACATAGATCTATCTCAAATAGTGCTAACATTTTATTTTATAGTATGTTTACATCAAATTTCTAAAATCAGTATTATTTAATTTTTTATTTAAAAATAAAATCAATGTTCTTTTACTGAGTAGGTAGGTTCTCCAGGTTTTTCCTATTGTAAGTAATTACAGATATATAGATATAGATGGTATAGATATAGATATAGACATAGATGTAGATATAGATAGATGTTGCTGTTTCTGTAGAATGACACCTTAGAAGTAAGGTTACTTGATCACTGGGTATGCATATTTCAAATGTTCATAGATGTTGCCAAATAACTATCCCAAATCTCTGCCAATTAACAGTCTCATCAGCAATATATGAAAGAGTATGCCTTCCCCCTTCCCACTCTCTCCTAAGACTAAGCAAGAATAGGTCCAGATGATCACAATCTGAGAGACAATTAGAGTCTGCTTCATGAGGAACATTTGAAGAACATGGGACTATTGAAGCTGGAAAAGAGAAAACTCAACTTGATATAATGGTGGTCTGCAAACATCTGAAAGGTAGAGAATGTAAGCCTAATGAGAATATCTTCAAAGAACAGAAACTTTAGAGAAGCAGATGTTTGTCTATTCAGTATAAGAGTACTTTCTAGGGGCGTTTGGGTGGCTCAGTCAATTAAGTGTCTGACTTTGGCTCAGGTCATGATCTCAGTTTATGGGTTCCAGCCCTGGTGACAGCTCAGAGCCTGGATCTGGTTTCAGACTCTGTGTCTCACTCTTTCTCTGCCACTCCCCCACTTGCACTCTGCCTCTCTCTCCCTCTCTCTCTCTCTCTCTCTCTCTCTCTCTCTCTCTCTCTCTCTCTCTCAAACAAAATTTTTTTATTTTTAGAAGAATGCTTTCTAGCAGGTTTTTCCTGGGATGGAATAGTATAGATATAGATCTGAAGAAAATGTGTTCCCTGTTGCCAGAGAAGGACAAGCAGGGGTTGAAAGGCCATCTGACTGGTATAGTACAATTTGTAAGCAGAATTGGATTAGAGAAACTTGTTTACCTTTATTCTTCCCTGAAAGTCTTTTAGAAACTACAATTTTTGAAGTGGGAGAGAGAGAAGGGGAACCAAGAGTTTCACTTCCCACCCAGAATTTCACTGATTTGGGGTAATAAACATGGGGCTTCTTGTACTGCTGCATCTCTAGGTGATGGCAGATTTCCAGGAGGCCAACAGGCATTTTATATGCTGCATAAAACTTCACTAACATCTCTTAGATGTTTTCCCAAGTCAGCATTATTGGATAATTTATAAGCCAAAGGACTTATCTTTAATGAAGCCAAAAAAGCCGTTGTTTATACAGAATGGTACAGGTCTGACTGGGCCTGATCCTCTAAACTAGAAGTCCAGCTCTACCATTGGCTGATTCATCATCTTTCACAAATCCCTTCAATATTATGGGTCTCACTTTTGCGCTATGTACAAAGAAATGATTGGACTGCATAATCTGTTTCCTCCCAACTCTGATGTTCTATGAAACGTTCTTTCAGTCATGTGCCCCTCCTCTTTGCTTCTGTGGCATGCTGTCCTGACCTCTATCACTCCACTTACAGTTTGTTTTGAAATTCTGTTTACTCATTCTCCCATTAGGCCATGAAATTCTTGGCTTAACACATGTTCTGATAGGCACTCAGTTCAGTGTTTATTGAAGTGAACTTGAATTCTTAATGATAACATGTCTATAAGTCTGTCTCTGGACAAACTTTGAAAATTGATACTACAGAGCCCAAGGGGATTCTACTCTTGACCTCTACTCTTTTCTCCATTAGCTCTTCATAAATAAGTAAGTGGAGACTGGGATCAGTAATGAAAAGAGGCAGAAACCTGACAGAGGAATGACTCCTTGCATTCTCTGACATCATGTTTGCTGCTTCTTTTCCCAGCTTCTTTCACCAGTTTTAGCTCAAAGTTCCTTTATCCTTTCTAAAGTTTCCATGGAATCAGCTGGAATATAATTTCTAAGGGTTCTCATTCAGTGTCTCATCCTTGTGAGCCATATTCCTACCAAAGGATTTATGTCTTCTGTGGAGGTTTATCTTTTTGCAACGTTTTCCTTGCTAAAACAAAGAGAGGATTCTCTTTCCATTATGTTCTTTGGCTCATTCTCTACCCATCCCAGCATTAGGATTCCTGGTAGGAAGCATAGCCCAAGGCCTGCCCTTTCCCCATCCTCTTTTGAGACACCAGATGTAAAGCAGTGGTGACAGCAGCACAGTTCCATGTACTTTGGGATCTGGCTGGAGATAATGACCAGCTGGTGTAGATTTCATTTATATTTAGTCTTGTTCCAACCACAAAATTAACAGAAGAATAAATAAGGATTGAAGGAGACATATTAGAGAGCACATTTTGGGGAGAGAAACATTTCATGTCTTTTTACCTTCTAATTTTGGAGCCTGGCCCATCTTACCTAAATAGTAACCTCCTCCCACATAGTCTTGAACACTGCACAATGGGAGGAGGCAAAAAATATATCATGATAATGTTTAGGCTCATTCTTTTTTTCTCCACAAAGCTAGAGATCAGAAATTAAAACAGACTAAAGTTGTGCCAGAACTAAAATGCTGAGATCAGTAAGCTATTAACCTTCCGTTGCCTGCATAATGGTCATGCTTAGGAGCAGGAAGAGGATGTTACAATGCAGTCCTCTGCAGGTAGGACACTCCTCTCTATGCTTTCATCTGCAGACTTTTAGACTGTCAACACTATGGATCTCAGGATAATTTAATTTGTTTGGGATTTTTGTTGTTGTTGCTGCTGGTAGTTGTGGTCAGTTGGTTGGTTGATTTTTTAATGAGGTCATCCTTTCAAATGAAACATAACATTTAATTAAATATCTTTGAAAGAAAAAGCAGAGCTGCTTTGGAAGAGTAGGGATATGAACTCAGAGCCCACATTATCAGTCTCCTTTTAATTTGTGAAGTGCCTTATGAAATAGTTGCTGAGGGTTCCAAGGTAAAATATTCATCTAGCCCAATTTTTCATGTTGTAAATGAAAAAACTAAGGCCAAAAGTTAGACTGAAATTTAGTTTATTTCCAGATCTAGAATCTACATTTTTTGATTACTAAGCAAAGGACCTTTTATGGTTCCATGTATTATCTTCTTATAAACTTATCCTTAAATTCCTATGGGCTAGAATAACTTTTCCAAAGCAACAAGAATGAAAACTGAGGTCTCACTGGTAATTGGCTTTGCAGACAGCATTGAAGTGATACCTTTTGTGCTCTATAAAAATCAATAAGACAATACCAGATTTTAAAAGTTTGTGAATAAAATTAATATATGATGTCAATAGAAAACATATTTGTCTGCCTAAAGTGGAAAGAATGACTTAGTTATAACTTAATCAGTTGTGTGAGTATGTCATGGGAGAATGTGTGAATCTGGAAGAGATGGAATCATTATGGACAGAGGAACAAAAGGTGTCAGAAAGATCCTAGTTGCCAGTATCTATTCAGAAAAATCTAAGCAACCACCAGAATCTTAAGGACTTTCAAGTCGCTAGAAAAAGTGTTTCTAAGAGGTAAAAATAGTCTGAATAAAATGTGCCTTAAATCTCTCTCTCTCTCTCTCTCTCTCTCTCTCTCTCTCTCTCTCTCTCTCTCTCATCTGGCTCTTTGCTTATTAAATAACCTTCTCATCTGCTTAATAACTTGGCTTTTCATAAGATGAAAGTGTTCCCTTGCAATTTCTTTTCTGTCTTAAGTCCCCGTTTTATTCTACACTCTCACTGGGCAATTATCTCTACTGTCAGTTTACACTTCTTCCTATAACTAATGAATCCGAAGTCTCTAGCTCTAGTTTAGTTGCCTATTCTCAACTCCAAATCCTTTGTCCAATCCTCTCTTACTGTATGCCTCCAAGTCCCACAGGACCTTCAAATGCAATCTGTTAAAAACAGTGGGTTAGATAGGGTCCCAACCCAAAGCCCAGAGCACATTCAGTGTAGAATTATTTGAGCCAAGGTTGCTGTTTTGTTTTGTTTTACAAAGATACTATTTACAAAGGGGCAGATGTAGGGTGTAGAAGAACAACATGGAATTAAGGCAGTATGCCAAATTAGTAGCCCTTGAGCTTTTATCACCCCTAGGGGAGGACTAAGGGAGGGAGCAGTTGCAAGAATCTGAAAGATACAGTTCTGTAGAGTAGGACACCTTGAAAGGAACAGTGTTTTTCAGCGGAGAGACTCATGCAGCCCCAGGCAAGTTCTTAGGGAGAAAATCAAGGGAATGATAACTATATCTCACTGTTTTTCATTCAGTTTTCTGTTAGTGACTCCTGTTGGCTGAAACCAGAAGACATGGCAGCCCAGAAATGAAATTCATCCAGGTCAGCCTTTCTGGAATTGGACTTTGAGGAGCAAATAGAAGATATCTGGCATGTATGTGTTTTTGTGTATGCACATGTGCACATTACATGTGTATATGTGTGTATGTGTGAAATTTATATATATATATATATATATATATATATATATATATATATATATACATACATACATACATCAAAAAGACACCATACTGTAGAATGCACATCAGGACTTGCTTAACCAACATCAGAGCCCTCAAAGGAAGAATGCAGCTCTCCCAAAGGGAGTCCTATAAAACAGTATTTTTATATGATTTAATAAGTATTAAAAAATGGAGGCACCTAACTAGTTCAGTTGGTTAAGCATCTGACTCTTGATTTCAACTCAGGTCATGATATTATGGTTTGTGAGTTCAAGGAGTTTGGGCTCTGTACTGACAGTGCAGTCACTACTAAAGATTCTCTCTCCCCCTCTCTCTGCCCCGACTCTGTGCGCTCGCTCTCTCTCTCTCTCTCTCTCTCTCTCTCTCTCTCTCTCTCTCTGTCTGTCTCTTTCTCTCAAAATAAATAGATAAACTTTAAACAAATTAACAAGAAGAAAAAAGGACTCTGATTAGATACGTTTGAAAAATACTCGGTAAAACAGTGTTCTATAGGGGCGCCTGGGTGGCTCAGTCGGTTAAACATCTGGCTTTGGCTCAGGTTATGATCTCACAGTCCGTGGGTTTGAGCCCCGCGTCAGGCTCTGTGCTGATACCTAGCTCAGAGCCAGCAGCCAGTCTTCAGATTCTGTGTCTCCCTCTCTCTCTGACCGTCCCCTACTCATGCTGTCTCTCTCTCTCTTGCAAAAATAAATTTAAAAAAACATAAAAATGTGTTCTATACTTAGGACTTTAAAGACTTTTCGGGCTTTATAAATCTCTAAGAGAAAGTTATAATATTTAACATTTCAAATAATTTGGCTATGAAATCTCCTTTTGCAGAGGATTAAGTGGAACTAATGTTACAAGCAATACTTTGAGAAATTTTGGTCTAATCTAATCCCCCCTTATGACAGATTTTAAAAATGAGGTTTAGAAAAGAGAATGAGGTTTTTCCTAAGGTCCCAAGGTGGCTCAATAAGAGGGTCAGAAGTTAAACCCAGAACTCAGGAATCTGTGTTCCACTGTTTTTTGCAGCATATCACATGCCCTTACCAGCTTAACAATGACAGCATATCATTAATTTATGTTGTATGACTTTATCTAAACCTTTTTGGATTTTATATAAATTTCTACTTTATATTACCTGTTGGGGGTAACAGTTATTTAAAATTACTATTTTCTGTGTAAAATATCACTTTCTTATTTGACTTAAAATGATATTTTTCAACCTTTAAGGAAGAAGCTCCAAGTTTTCTTATTCTGTATTTTGCAAACAAAATTATTTTCCCTCTCTTCATGTCTTTCATGATGATGATCTTTGATATTTGTGCCCTCCCAGTCTCTGTCTTTTTATCATGAAAACACATGGAATTAGAAATTAGGAGTGGCAGTAAGGCTAAGGTCTGCTAATGAGTTCTACAGTAATCTTGAGCAAGTCATTTTTGTGGTCCTCAATTCCTTGATATATAAAATTACAGTGACAGGGGCTCGCAAATGACTTGGTAGAAGCTCAGATGCTGTTTTAGAATTTGTGATTTAGAATTCCTAGGCTTCGTATAGTATTCTCAATGCAGCTGCCTCTTGCTTTTACATAAGAGCAAGATGATGATGGATAGGGGAGGTAGTGTGCTGTTTCCTATTTCTTTATTTCCAGTTATGATCGAAGATGAGTAAATTTTACTGATTTCAAACGCATCATTGTATAGATGTAATTTCAAACCTTTTACTGCCTTGCCTTATATTTGCCCATGATAAAACCCATCGTGCCATATTGCTACTCTTTCACATAGCCCCTAAAAAGCACCCTGATATTTATCTGTGTAAGGTGGTCATTTTTTAATGCTAATTTTTTATTTTATGTTATTTATTTTATTTTTTATGGTTTGTTACCAAATTGGTTTCCATATAACACCCAGTGCTCTTCCCCACAAGTGCCCCTCTCCATGACAATCACCTCCCTTCCCCTTCCCCTCCCACTTCAGCCCTCAGTTTGTGCTCAGCATTAAAGAGTCTTTCATGATTTGCCTCACTCCCTCTCCCCAACTCTTTTCCCCCCTTTTCCCATTACCATGGTCCCCTATTAGGTTTTTCCTGTTTGACCTATGAATGACAACCTATAGTATATGTCCTTCTCTGCCTGACTTATTTCGCTTAGCATGACTCCCTCTAGGTCCATCCACTTTCCTACAAATGGCCATATTTCATTTTTTTCATTGTCATGTAGTACTCCATTGTGTGTGTGTGTGTACCACATATTCTTGATCCATTCATCAGTTGATGGACATTTAGGCTCTTTCCATGAGTTGGCTATTGTTGAAAGTGCCGCTATGAACATTGGGGTACATGTGCACCTATGCATCAGCACTCCTGTATCCCTTGGGTAGATCCCCAGCGGTGCTATTGCTGGGTCATAGGGGAGTTCTATTAATAGGTTTTTGAGGAGCCTCCACACTGTTTTCCAGAGCAGCTGCACCAGTTTACATTCCCATCAACAGTGTAGGAGGGTGCCCATCTCTCCACATCCTTGTCAGCATCTACAGTCTCTTGATTTGTTCACTTTAGCCACTCTGACTGGCGTGAGGTGGTATCTCAGTGTGGCTTTGATTTGTATTTCCCTGGTGCTGAATGACGCTGAGCACCATTTCATGTGCCTGTAGGCCATCTGGATGTCCTCTTTGGAGAAGTGTCTGTTAAGTCTTCTGCCCATTTCTTCACTGGATTATTCGTTTTTCAGGTATGGAGTTTGGTGAGTTCCTTATAGATTTTGGATACTAGCCCTATATCTGATATGCCATTTGCCACTATCTTTTCCCATTCTGTCGGTTGCCTATTAGTTTTCTTTTTTATTGTTTCCTTTGCAGTGCAGAGGCTTTTTATCTTGATGAGGTCCCAATAGTTCATTTTTGTTCTTGATTCCTTTGCCTTTGGGGATGTGTCAAGAAGGAAATTGCTGCAGTTAAGGTCAAGGAGGCTATTACCTGCTTTCTCCTCTAGGATTTTGATGGTTTCCTGTCTCACATTCAGGTCTTTCATCCATTTTGAGTTTATTTTTGTGTATGGTGTAAAAAAGTGGTCTAGTGTCATTCTTCTGCATGTTGCTGTCCAGCTCTCCCAGCACCATCTGCTAAAGAGGGTGTCTTTTTTCCATTGGAAACTCTTTCTTGCTTCGTCAAAGATTAATTGGCCATATACTTGTGGGTCCAGTTCTGGGCTCTCTATTCTATTTCATTGGTCTATGTGTCTGTTTTTGTGCCAGTAACATACTCTCTTGATGATGGGTGGTCATTTTTCTACCTGCAAGAATTTTATTTAAGCTGCAATCCCTATACCACATAATTTATAGGGATATTAAGATGCACTTAGAACACCAGAAGAGTTTCAAGTTTTTAGCTTAAAATGTCAAATGATTTTTATCCTTCCATTTTACTCTGAAATTTTTCAAATGATCAGATAATTGGAAGGATATTTAATATCTCTATCACTTCATTATCATATTTAAAGAAATTATCACAAATTCAATGATATCATCTAGTATACAATCCATATTGAAATTATCCCAATTGTTACCCAAATATATTTTTTCAGTCCTTGATCCAATCAAAATTCATAAATGCATGTTTGTTTCTTTTAACCTAGACAAGTTCCCATGATGCCCCCTTTATAATGATATCTTCTTCCTTCCAAAAACTTAAAAATAGAAATACCATATGACCCAGTGGATTCACAACTGGGTGTTTACCCAAAGAAAACAAAGACACCAATTCAAAAGATATATGCACCACTATGCTTATTGCAACTTTATTTACAATAGCCAGGATATGGAAGCAACCCAAGTCTCCATCAGTAGACAAATGGATAATGTAGAAGTGGTGGTATATATATGCAATGGAATATAACACAACCATAAAAAGATAAAATTATGTCATTTGAAATAAGATGGATGAATCTAGTGGGTATTGTAGTTTCTGTGTGCATTTTTTTCAATATATTTTCTTAAAATTTCCCCTAGTATTTCATTTGGTGATTTATTTAATTAGTAATGATTTTAAATATTATTTTCCGGTTGTAGAACATAGAAGTAAAATTAGTTTTTGTATATTGACCTTGTATCCTCTGAGCCTAAATTTACTTATCAGTTCTTACAACTCTTCTTTAGATCCTTATAATTTGTTTGGTGATCATGTCACCTGTGAATAAAGGCAGTGCTCTTTTGTTTTCTTTAAGCTTTTGAGACAGTAGGATTTTCTTGCTTTATTGTACATGTTAGGACCTCTAGAACAATGTTTAATTGGAGTGATGAGAGTGGAAATCCTTGACTTATTTTGTATTATGAGAGAAAACCATTCTATATCCAATCTTTAAGTATTATATTAGCTTTAGGTAGTTGTAGATACAATTTATAGGGTTAGTTAAGTTCTTTTATATCCCTAGAATTTTAACCACAACAGTTTTATTTTTTTTAATCATGAGTGTTTGTTCATTTCACTTACCAAACCATTTATCATGAATAAGTTTTGTGATATGACTTTTTAAGTTTTTTAATGTTTATTTATTATTGAGAGACAGAGAGAGATAGAGCATGAGCATGGAAAGGGCAGAGAGAGGGGGAGACACAGAATCTTAAGCAGGCTCCAGGCTCTGAGCTGTCAGTACAGAGCCTGACACAGGGTTCCAACTCACAAACTGGGAGATCATGACCTGAGCCGAGGTCAGATACTTATCCGACTGAACCACCCAGGCGCCTCATGTGACATTCCTTTTAAACATCTATTGAGATAATCAAGTGGTTTTCCTATTTGTAGGCTGTTAATATAGTGAATTAAATTGATTTTTAAAGGCGTTTCATTGATATTTAATATGCATATATACCATAAAGTCCATCTATTTAAAGTGTATAATTCAATAGGGTTTTGTATATTCACAGAGTTTTGGAACCATCACTACTATCAAATTTTAAATATTTTCCTCATGCAAAAGTAAATTCTGTTATGGTGATTTCCCAATAACACCTCCTCTCATGCTCCAGCATGATTTCTATCTCTATGGATTTGACTTACCTATTTCAGACATTTAAAATAAATGTAATCATGTCACGCTAAGCGAAATAAGTCAGGCAGAGAAGGATAGATACCATATGTTTGCATTCATAGGTCTAACAGGAGAGACCTGGCAGGGGACCATGGGGAGAGGAAGGGGGAAAGAGAGCGGGGGGAGAGTGAGGGACACAGATCAAGGGAGATTACTGAATACTGAAAATGAACCATGGCCTGAAGGGGGAGGGGGAGGATGGAGGGGGTGATGGTCATGGTGGGGGGCACTTGTGGGGAGAAGCACTGGGTGTTATATGGAAACCAATTTGACAATAAACTATTAAAAATAAATAAAATAAATTAAAAAACATTAAAAAATTTAAAAAAATAAATGTAATCATGCAATCATGCAATATATGGTGTGTTCTGACTGGACTTTTACAACTTACCATATGTTTTCAGAGTTCATTGTAGCATATGTCAGATATTCATTATTTTAGATTTTTGGATAATATTCCATCATATAGACATTCCATATTTTTATTCATTCACCCATTGATGGACATTTGTGTTGTTTTCATTTGAGCACTATTATGAATACTGCTACTATGAACATTTACATACAATTTTGTGTACATAGATTTACATTTCTGTTTTACCTAGAAGTACAGACATTGATAAGTCTGTTTTTAAGCTTTTAAGAAACTGGCAAGTTGTTTGCCAAAATGACTGTACCAATTTGCATTCCCACCAAAAATGTATCGTTGGTTAAAATTTATCCACATCCTTGCCAATACTTATTTGGTCTATTTTTTCTTAGTTTTTATTTAAATTTCAGTTAGTTAAGAATTATTTTAAGGTTTATGATATAGTGATTCAACAGTTCACAAGAGCCAGTGCTTATAACAACAAGTATATGTACTCCTTAATTTGCATCACATATTTGACATATCCCCACCACCTCCCTGCTCATAACCATCAGTTTGTTCTGTACAGTTAAGAGTCTGTTTCAAAAAAAGTGGTGGAGCACCTAGATGACTCAGTCAGGTAAGCACTCCACTGTGGCTCAAGTCATGAACTCGCAGTTCCTGGGTTTGGCCTGTATCCATCTCTGTGCTGACAGCTCAGAGCCTGGAGCTTTCTTCAGGTTCTTTGTCCCTCTCACTTTGATCCTCATTTGTTTTGCTTCTTTCTTTAAAAATCCTTATTTATTATTTACTTTGAGAGATACAGAGAGAGGGAGAGAGAATGAGAGAGACCGGGAGGAGGGCAGAGAGAGAGAGAGAGTGAGAGAGAGAATCCCAAGCAGATTCTATGCTGTCAGCACAGAGGCCTTACATGGAATCTATCTCATGAACTGTCAGATCATGACCTGAGTTGAAATCAAGAGTTGGATTTTCTTAAATTTTTATGTTTATTTATTATTGAGACAGAGAGAAACAGAACATGAGTAGGGGAGGAGAAGAGCGAGGGAGACACAGAATATGAAGCAGGCTCCAGGCTCTCAGCTGTCAGCATAGAGCTCAACGCGGGGCTGGAACTGGCGAACCATGAGATCAACCTGAGACGAAGTTGGGTGCTTAACCAACTGAGCCACCCAGGGACCCCAAGAGTTGGATGTTTTAATGTATTGTATAAATGTATGGTATAAATAAGAAATTTTACTTCATTTTTTGGTATGTGTATATATACTTGCCCCAGGATCATTTGTTGAAAAGACTATGCTTGTTATTAGATCTAATAGTTTTCAATAAATCCCTAGGATTATCTATATACAAGATCATGTTATCTGTTAATTTAGTTTTAACTGTTCTTTTCCAATCTGGATGACTTTAATTTCAATATTTTGCCCAATTATTCTGATAGAAAATCTAGTACAATTTTGAATAGTAGTGGTAAGACTGAACGTCTTCTCTTGTTCTTTATCTTATTGCAAAAACAGTTTTGTACTATTATGATGCTAGCTGTGGTCTGATAAGGTAGATAGGTCTGATAAATGACTTTTATCAGATTGAGGAAATATCTTTCTTTTTTCAAGTTTGTTGATTACTTTTATCATTAGAGTATTGGATTATGTCAAATGTTTTTTGTGTGTCTATTGAGAACACCATGTAGGTTTTGTTCTTTGTTCTATTAATATGGCTTACCACGTTAATATATTTCCATATGCTAAGCCAACCTTGAGTTTCTGGAATAAATTCCACTTGACATTGTTTTTAATCCTTTTTATACATTGCTGATTTGGTTTTCTAGTATTTAGTTTAGCATGTTCCCATGTATATTCATAAGGGATATTAATTTGTAGTTTACTTTCTTTTTGATGTCTTTAGTTTTGGCATCAGAGTAATACTGGGTTTGCAAATGAGTAGGAAGTGACCCCTCATCTTTTTTTTTTTTTGAAAGGATTTATGAGGGGCACCTGGGTGGCTCAGTCGGTTAAGCCTCCAATTTCAGCTCAGGTTATGATCTCACATTCGTGGGTTTGAGCCCCGTGTCAAGCTCTGTGCTGACAGCTCAGAACCTGGAGCCTGCTTCAGATTCTGTGTCTTCCTGTCTATCTGCTCTTCCCCCTCTCATGCTCTGTCTCTCTCTGTCTCAAAAATAAATAAAACATTAAACAAAAAGAAAGGATTTAAGAGCTATTGGTTTTAACTCTATATAAATGTTTCATAAAATTAACCAGTGAAGCCATGTGAGCTGGGGCCTTTTTCTGTAAGTTTTAAAATCTCTAAATCATTATCTTTATTATTCAAACTATGGAGATTTTTATTCTTTCTCGATGAAATTTTATTATGTCTTTATAGAAATGTATTTCTTCTAAGTTAACTGATTTAATGTTATACAATTTATCATAGCAATTTTCTCCGTATCTTTTTTATTTCTGTTAGACTTGGGAGATGAATCCTCTTTTAATCCTGATTTTAGTATTATATGTCTTTTCTTATCTATCTCTCATAATCTCTCTCCCCTCATCTATCTATCTGTTTATTAATGGACAATCTAAGAGTTTTTCCATTTTGTTGATATTGCCAAAGAACTAGCTTTAGGTTTTACTGATTCTCTCTATTGTTTTTCTATTCTTTTTCTTCTTTAGTATACTCTTACCTTTATTATTTCTTTTATCCTGCTTGCTTTAGGTTTAGTTATCTCTTTTTTTTTCATATTCTCAAATACTTATCAATTTAAGATGTTACAATTTTTTAGTTAGTTATAATCGACATATAACATTATATTAGATTTTGGCATACAATGTAATAATTTGATGTTTTTATACACTACAAAATGATCACAACAATACGTCTAGTTACTATTCATCAAAATACAATGTTACAAAAATTTTTTTTGATGAGAACTTTTAGGATTTACTCTCTTTTTAGCTTTTAATTATGGGCTATAATATTATTGACTATAGTCACCATGATGTGCATTACATCCTCATGACTTATTTATTTTATAGCTGGAAATTTACACCATTTTATGGAAGCATAATTAACATATAGATTTATAATAGTTTCAGGTGTACAATATGAGACAACATTTCCATACATTCTCAGTGTACTCTTAATCCCCTTTATCTATTTCACCCACAATCATTCCTCCCGGCAACCACCAGTTTCTTCTCTGTATTTAAGTCTCTATTTTTTTGTTTGCTTTTTCTTTATTTATTGATTTGTTTGTTTCTTAAATTCCACATGTGTGTGAGATCATATTGTGTATGTCTTTCTCTGACTCTACTTTCTGGGCCCAACCACATTGTTACAAATGGCAAGATTTTATCTTTTTTATGGTTGTACCAATTTACGTTCCCATCAACAGTGGGAAGTGTAACCTTTTCTCCAAACTTTTTCGAATGCTTGCTATTTTTTCTGTTTTTCATTTTAGTCATTCTGACAAGTGTAATGTGATATCTCCATATGGTTTTGATTTGAAGTTCCCTTACGATTAGTGAGGTTGAACATTTTTCCATGTGCCTGTTGGTCATTTGTATGTCTTCTTTGGATGAATGTCTTTTCAGTTCTTCAGCCCATTTTATTTGAATTTTTGTTTTTTTTCAGTATTCTGGAATATATACATATATACAGTATTCTGCTGTGTGTGTATATATATATCTATACACAAAGATATATATATATCTTTGTATCTTAACCTCTTACCAGATATATAATTGGAAAATATCTGATTCCATTCTGTAGGTTGCTTTTTTGATTTATTGATGGTTTTATTTGCTGTGCAAAAGCTTTTTATTTTGGTTTAGTTCCAATAGTTTAGTTTTGTTTTTAATTACTAATTCTTTAATAGCTTAATTTTCCTTGCCTGAGGAGACATATAGAAAGATATTTCGATAGCCAAGGTCAAAGATATTACTGCCTATGTTTTCTTCTAGGAGTTTCATGATTACAGGTGTCATGCTTAAGGCTATAATTCATTCTGAATTTATTTCTTGAGTATGATATAAGAGAGTGATCGAATTTCATTCTTTTTCGTATGGCTGCCCAGTTTTTCCAGCTTCATTATTTCAAGAGACTTTCTTTTCACCATTGTGTATTCTTGCCTCATTGTCATAGATTAATGACCTTATAAGTTAGAGTTTATTTCTGGATTTTCTATCCTGTTCCACTAATCTATTGTCTATTTTTGTGCTGGTACCTTACTGTTGTTGTTACTACAGCTTTGCAGTATATCTTCAAATGTGGGATTGTATCCACGCCAGCTTTGTTATTTCTCAAGATTGCCTTGGCTATTCAGGTCTTATGTGGTTCTTTTAAAATTTTAGGACTATTTGTTCTAGTTCTATGAAAAATAACGGGATTTTGATATCAATTGCATTAAATTTATAGATTATTTTTGGTAATTTGGAGGTTTTAACAATATTGGTTCTTCTAACCCATGAGTATGAAATAACTTTTTATTTGTTTGTGGCATCCTCAGTTTCTTTCATCAGTGTTTCATAGTTTTCAGGGTACTGGTCTTTTACCTCCTTGCTTAAGTTTGTTCCTTGTTATTTTATTCCTTCTGGTTCAATTATAAACGGAGTTCTCTTCTTTATTTCTCTTTCCACTACTTTATTAATAGTGTATAGAAATGCAACTGAATTCTGCATATTAATTTTGTATTCTACCACTTTACTGAATTTGCATATCATTTTAGTAGCATTTTTGGTGAAGACTTTAAGGTTTTCAAAATTTATATGCCATCTGCTAATAATAAAAGTTTTACTTCTTCCTTACCAACTAAGATGTTTTTTTATTTCTTTACCTTACCTAATTGTTGTGGCTAAGACTTCAGTACTATGTTGTATAAAAGTGGTGAGAGTGGACATCCTTGTCTTGTTCCTGATCTTAGCAAAAAAGCTCTCAGTTTCCCCCCATTGAGTATGATGCTAGCTATGGTATTTTCATATATGGTCTTTATTATGATTAGGTATGCTTCCTCTAAACCTACTGTGTTGAGAGTTTTTATCAAAAATGGTTGTTGTACTTTGTCAAATGCTTTGTAAAATGTTTTCTCTGCACCTACTAGGATTATCATAAGGATTTTATTATTTCTCTTGTTAATGTGATGTACTGTTAGTTAATTTGAAAATATTGAACCACTCTTGCATCCAAGGAATAAATCCCACTTGATTATGGTGAATAATTTTTCATGAATTTTTGTATTTTGTTTACTAATATTTTGTTGAGGATTGTTTCATCTATGTTGATCAGATATATTTATCTGTAATTTTCTTTTCATTCCTTATTTTTTTTCTGTAGTGCTTTTCTGTGGTTTTGATTTTAGGATAATTCTAACCTCAGAGTCTGTATTTGTAAGATTTCCTTTTCCTTGTATCTTTTTGAATAGTTTGAGAACATATCATAAATATTTTTTTAAAATTTATAATAGATTATTGTCAAATTGGTTTCCATATAACACCCAGTGCTTCTTGCCACAAGAGCCCCCTCCATGACCATCACTCCTTTCCCCCCTTCCCCTCCCCGTTCAGTCATTGACTTGTTTTCATTATTCAATACTCACTCAGGTTTTGCGTCCCTCTCTCTCCCAACTCTCTTTCCCTCTTACCCAACCGCTGGTCCTCCATTAGGATTCTCCTGATCTCCTATTAGATGTATGAGTGCAAACATATGGTATCTGTCCTTCTCTGCCTGACTTACTTCACTTAGCATGACACTTTCAAAGTCCATCCACTTTGCTACAAATGGCCAAATTTCATTCATTCTCATTGCCATGTAATATTCCATTGTGTATATATACCACTTCTTCCTGATCCATTCATCAGGTGATGGACATTTAGGCTCTTTCCATGTTTTGGTTATTGTTGACATTACTGCTTTGAACATCTGGGTACATGTGCCCCTATGCATCAGCACTTCTGTATCCCTTGGGTAAATCCCTAGCAGCGCTATTGCTAGATCATAAGAGTTCTATGGATAGTTTTTTGAGGACCCCCCACACTGTCTTCCAGAGCAGCTGCACCAGTTTACATTGCCACCAACAGTGTAGGAAGGTACCTGTCTCTCCACGCCCTCACCAGCATCTATAGTCACTTGATTCGTTCATTTTAGCCACTCTGACTGGCATGAGGTGGTATCTCAGTGTGGTTTTGATTTGTGTTTCCCTGATTATGACTGTTGTAGAGCATTCTTTCATGTGCCTGTAGGCCATCTGGATGTCTTCTTTGGAGAAGTGCCTGTTTATGTTTTCTGCCCATTTCTACACTGGGTTATATGTTTTTTGGGTGCGGA
>PISW01011400.1:0-40860 GCA_004023785.1 Mungos mungo
GGGGGGGGGGAAGCTTCAGGCCACCCCCCACCATCACTGCTCTTCTTCCATTTGCTTCCATCTCCTCCACGTGTGGGGCTGTCCCAGTGTCTGCTGACTGGAGGTCCTGAGTGCGGGGAGGCCTCGCTTGGCGGGGCTGTGTGGGCAGCTGGGTGGTCTGAGGGCCAGCGAGTCAGGGAATTTCTGCTCTCCGGGGCGGGCAGGCGGGCTCGCGGGGGAGATGGTGAGCAGTGGTTACCAGCCGTGTCCCCTTGTCCCCTCTCAGTCCTGGGCTGACGCGTTCCGCAGCTCGCCCGACTTGACAGGCGTGGTCGCCGTCTACGAGGACCTGCGGAGGAAGGGCCTGGAATTCCCAATGACCGACCTGGACATGCTGTCGCCCATCCACACGCCCCAGAGGGTGAGGAGACTCGCCCCTCGGGAGCAGGGGGCCGGGGAGGCGGGGAGATTCCCACAGTGTTTCCCCAGCGGCTCCCTGAGGCGCTGACCTGCCACACTGATCCCGGTTTCGCCCTCCAGACGGTGTTCAGCTCAGAGGCGCCATCCGGGCAGAATTCTGTGGGCACGGACGCCAGCCACGGAGGAGACTCCATCCAGCACCCCACCCCCCTGCCCGTCCCGGCCACACTGCCCAGTGACACACCCATCACGCCAACCCCTGAGCAGGTAAACAAGCCTGAGTCAGAGCCACGCGGGTCAGGGAGGGCCCCTCTCAGTATGGACATCACTGTCCTCACAGCAGCCCCACCGGGCATGGATCATTCTTCCTGTTTCAAAGATGAGGCTTAGAAAAACTCACTTGGCCAGCTCATCAGAGACGGTGGTGGGATTCAAGCTTCAGTCTGTCTGACTCTCAGCAGGCTCTGTCCTGCGCCTCGACTGTTCTCCAAAGTGTGTGCCCCACGGAACCCCTCAGGCAGCACCAGGGAGAGTAAATGCCCCAAGAAGGAGGTTTGAGGCATAGTATAAGATTCCTTGGGCCGGGGCCCCATGAGTAGCTCTGCAGGATCGCCCACCAGACTCACGACACGATGACTTGACTTAGCTTCTGTCCCTCAGTTTCTCTCTCCTGGAGTGGGGGGCAAGGCCACCTGCCGAAGGGATATCTGCAGCTATCACCAGAATAATCTGGATACACGCTCATTTTATTTATTTCTGAGTTTATTTCAGTAACCTCTGCACCCAGCTTGGGGCTCGAACTCACGACCCCAGGGTCAAGAGCTACATGCTCTACTGACTGAGCCAGCCGGGCGCCCCAGTGTTCTCTTGTCTTAGACATGGCTGTTGGGGCGTGGGTTGAGGCCTTGCATTGTCGCGGTGCCCGCTTTTGAGGTGTGTGACGAACCCTGGACCCAACATACCAGCTAAATGTGAAAGCGTAGCTGTTCAGGGTACTGGCGAGAGAGACACAGGTCTGTGATGCAAACAGTGAAACCTGACCTTCCAGAGTGGACCCACGAATCTCCTGTAGGGTCTCGTCTGGACTTAGGAGCAAACCTGCCAGCAGCCCCTCACAGCCCGACCAACCCGAAGAGAAGCTTCTGTACCGGGTATCTCATAATGAGTTACAGAATCACCTCCCAGAGCTACAAATATTACCAGAAGAGTTTTCCTAACTGGACATACAATGAAAGATATAGAAGACTTGTAAAATCACCCTGTGATCCAAATGTCACGTGACCTAGTTATGATTTTTAACCTGTTTGCCTGAAGTCTAGCATCTGGGTGGATTTAAGGCTGATTACAACGGGTGTAAGAAGGTTCTCGTTAAACAACACTGAGGAGGCGGTGTTCAGTTTCCAGCTCCCCGCTCGCCCCCTGGGGCCCGTCACGGCTTCCCGGCATCCCGCGATACCACTCCCAGACTCTGCTGTAATTAGGTCTCATCTGACCCGGACCCACTGGGCTTGCGGTCAGTAGTTTTTCCACTCATTTATGCCAAGGGTGTTCATTAAATAGGCCAAACATACCAAACATTTTGTGGGGTTTGGAATGTGTCTCATGGCCCGTAGTTACTACCCATGTCTGCACCCGCATTTCTTCATCTATAAAGGCTGGGATATGACATGTGCCTCGTAAGATTGTGGTAACGTTTAACTAGCAATAAAAGTTAAGTGCTTGGCATTAGTAGGCAGTTAGTAAGTGGTAAGTAGCTGCCGTCACAGGCACTGCCGGTGTATACACTGACACTCGTAATCGGAAATCAGCCGGCCCCATGCATTTCTCAGAACGTAAGCCACGTAATACTGGACCCACGAGGTATTCCATGGCAAAGGGCTCTTCGTCCAGATTAATTTTAGAACTTTCATACTGGGGCGCCCGGGTGGCTCAGTCGGTTCAGCGTCCGACTTCGGCTCAGGTCATGGTATGGCGGTTTGTGAGTTCAAGGCCCTCATTGGGCTCTGAGCTGTCAGCAGCACGGAGCCCCCCTTGAGATCCTCTGTCTCCTTCGCTCTCTGCCCCTCCCCCACTCGTGCTCGCGTGCTCTCTTTCTCTCTCTCTCTCTCAAAAATCTTTTTTTTTTAAGTTTAAAAAAGAATTTCCATACTGATACCTTCCTAGATATTCACCGTGTCCACAGAGCTCCTGAGGAGCCCCAGCACCCCACAGAGCCCCAGCACCCCACAGAGCCCCGCAGGACCCGTGGCCCCTCACCACCTCACCCATGTGGTTACACCGATTCCCCAAGCTAAGGCCTTGGAACCGTTTGCTCACTGAAAACCTGATGACATCCTTTTAACAAGTGCTCAGCCAGGGTTTCACACTCAAGGTGGGGGGTGGCACTCTGCTTGGAGGAACCCGGAGCAAGTCCTGTGCTCACAGGAGAGGAGAGGGGAGTGAACTCCCGTTGTCCTAGGGCGGGAGGAGTGAGATCCCGTCCCGGGTGGAATGCAGGCCTCCCGATTCCCTTCTCTCCCCGCCAAGGCCTCCAGGGCCTCGTTAGCCGCCATCTTGGGCCCAGGAGATGCTGGAGCCTTCCCGCCGCACTCTGTGGTGCGTTTGCCTTCAGCTTCTCTCCTTGTGGCCTTCCCTGCACCAGGCTCCCCACTTTGGAGATGGTAACCGTCGGTAGCACCTCGGTGAGGGGGTCTCTGGGCGGTGGGGCAGGCCTACCACAGGCCTCCTGGTGCCGGGCTGTGGCTCAGCAGCCAGAAGGGCCCCCAGGGGCCACACCTGGGGCTAATGGCGCCAGCCTCTCCTCGTCGGCAGCAGCGGCCCTGGCCCCCTGGCCTCTCTCACCAGGACCGACGGTGTGTTTCAGATCGGGAAGCTGCGCAGCGAGCTCGAGATGGTGAGCGGGAACGTGAGGGTGATGTCGGAGATGCTGACAGAGCTGGCGCCCGCCCAGGCGGAGCCTGCCGACGTGGAGCTGCTTCAGGTGAGCCAGCACCCACGGGTGCCCGCGCACCCCGCCCCCACCCACCCTGCAGCTCTCCCGACTTCCTCTGAACCCCTCGGTCACGGCAGGAGGGGTTGAAACCTGGGACTCTGGACTCCTGCGCATTGGAACTCAGGGCTCCACCATTTTCCAGCGGGAACAAAATGGCTCCTCTTGCCTCAGCTTCCTCATCTGTGAGAGTGTTCTCATAGAGCTTTTAAGGTCTGCGTTTGGCATGAGAATCAAATAAGGCTTTGCCTGTAAAAACACCAGCCCGGGGCCTGGTTCAGGGTAAGCCCCAGTGGGATTTCCCCCTTCCAGAAGGTGAAGCGTAGCAGGCAGGTGTGGGAGCAGCGCGGGTTTGAGAGGACAGAGCAGGTGGTCTCGGGCCCTCGGGCAGGTGTGAGCACCGGCTTTCGCTCCATGTGTCACATGTATTCCCACAGTCCCATCCCCAGCTGGACGCCACTGAAGGCACCACCCCACCCGTGGAGGTCAGTTCACAGGGTGCCGAGAACGCTGGGGGGGGAGGGTGGCACGCAGGAGCCACCAGGTGTGAGTGGTGCGTTGACATGAGGACAGCTCACAAGCAGTGAGCACTTCCCGCACACCAGGCTCCGATGTAGACACTTGATACACATTCGTGCTTCACTCCGTCCTCACCACACCCAGCAACAGGTGGGTCTTCTCATTATCCCCATTTCCTGGATCGGCCAAGTGAGGCAGAGAGGTCATGTAATGTGCCCAGGGTCACGTGGCTGGTAAGCAGCAGAATTCGAGCCCAGGACACTAGCTCCACCCACTGCTCTTCAGCTGCCAAGAGGGGTGGGTAAGGAAGTGGGAACAAAGCCACAAGATTGCTTGGTCACAGGGAGGAAGAGAGGGGAGGCCCACAGGGTGTTGAAAGTCACTCAGGCCCGTCCTGCCCCACAGTAAAGGCAGATGAGGAAATCCTAGGAGGGGGAGGGTGCCAGGGTCTGAAGGAGAACCCAGGTCAATGTCAGGGCAGTGCCTGGTCTTCATGGGGCCTCTAGGAGGAACGTGCCGGCATGTGGCCACAGTCCGTAGTGCCAACAACCATTGACCCTTGAGACCTCAACCCAGGCTCCTGTCTACTCCGTGGCAGGTACCTGAAGAAAGGAAAAACCAGTCTTACAAATGAAAACTTAGAATGCTGTGGCTTTTGATTTTTTTCTTCCCAAGGGAGTTTAAACATGTAACTTGCTGATTACAAGTCAGTCTCAGACACGGCGGCTGAGTGCATTGTGGGGTTCTGGAACAGGAGGACATCGGTGGGAAAACAGCGACACCAAAGAAAGTCTGGAGTTGAGCTCATAGGGCTGGGCTAGTGTTCACATATTCACTCTGACGAATGCCGAACTGAGGGGAAGCCAGGGGAAGGGGTTACAGGAACTCCACGGCCTTGGCAACGTTTCTGTAAATCTAAAATTATCCCAAAGTAAAGAAGTATTTAAAAAGAAATCAGTGAAAACAATGAGGCAGCAACTCAAAATCGGGGTTTGTGGATAACACCTGAAGTCCTCTAGTTCATTTTTTTTTTTAATGTTTATTTACTTTTTGAGAAAGACAGAGTGCGAGTGGGATAGGGGGAGAGAGAGAGGGAGACACAGAATCCGAAGCAGGCTCCAGGCTCTGAGCTGTCAGCACAGAGCCTGATAGAAGGCTCGAACCACGAACCGGGGGATCATGACCTGAGCCGAAGTCGGACGCTTACCTGACTAAGCCACCCAGGGGCCCCTATTTCATTTCTTTATGTTTTGCTGACAGAAAGACCCCAGTCACTCAGAGAAGTTGCTATTTTTTCCACCGACCCCTTGGGGTCTTGGTTTTTCAACCAAGCAAAGGTGGCGGCAGGACCTTGATTACGAAGTCTGCACACAGCCAGTTTAGGCCAGCAGCCTCAGCTCACATGTTGCTTGTCTCCTGCATGTTCAGTATTGGTGTAGAACACTGGCCGTGGGAGCCGGAGGCCTGTTTGCTGGACCCTGAAAGCTGTCCTGGGAGTTTGGAGTCTGGTTTGGAAACCCCTCCGTCCTCCAAGGCGGCACAAAGGCTGGAGCCCGGCCCCTGGCGAGGGCCTCACTCTGGGCCCAGGGGCTATGGCCGTCCCCCTTCCTTCTCCTCAGGAGCTCAACAGGACGTGCCGTGCCATGCAGCAGCGGGTCCTAGAGCTCATCCCCCGAATCGCCAATGAGCAGCTCACGGAGGAGCTGCTCATAGTCAATGACAACCTCAACAACGTGTTCCTGCGCCACGAACGGTAGGCCAGCTGCCCCTACCCTCTCCCTCCCCAGCGCCCTCTTCGCACAGTCTGACCTCCTGGGGTCTCCCTCCCTCCCCAGAGTGCCCTCAGCTGTCTCCTTCCCCTGGTGGGAGGCAGGGGAGGGGGCAGCCTTCCAGCCGACTCCTCTCTCCTGGCCAGAGTCCGCCCCGCCGCCATGTCCCTGCGTGTGGCCTAGTCTGTCTTTGCTCACTCTGTCACCGCCCAGCCCTGGGACTGTGGACCAGTGACTTGACTTAATTATGGCTCTTTGACTCTTTGCTCACTTAAGCAGGAAGATAGTTTATTAGAACAGCCTTTATGAAATGGGACGCTTTCAGAATCCAAAAGAGTGAAACAGTGAGGCCTCCCAGCAGAGGGGAAAGAAAGATCCCAGGGTGGCTCTGCGGTCCCTAGGGCATTGCCATCAGTAAATAGGCCCCACACAGTTGCCCATTTCCTGTCATTCTGTTCAGGAGAAGCTGGTTGGCTCAGCTTTGTCGCCCCCACCGGCTGGAGGAGGGATCACAGGAGATGGGGGAAGAGCAGTTCCCCAGAGGGCACTCAGGTGCTCTTACAGGGAAGGGGTGCCACGCCCTCTGTGTCTGAAAACCAAGTTCATGGCGGTCCCTGCCCTGTGGGGTAACAGTGATACCCATAAGCACTTAGCAACCAGGGGTGTCTGGGTCACGACACAGTTATTCCAGCCTTCTCCAGCTCTTGTCCATCTCACGTCTTTATCCATCAACAGACACCACGTGATTCTGAGTCCCTCGAGAGTGGGGCGGGGCTGCTGTGAGCTGCGTCTACCACGTCTCTCCTGCCCGCCGGCCCAGTGGACTACAGCAGTCCCTGTCTGCCATTTTGGGGTGTGGGCTAAGGTGGCCCAAGGGCCCAATCTGGGGATGACTGGGACCCCCTGACACCCACAGGCATCAGGCCTGGCCTGATATCGTATGCCTGCTGTCTCCTAGTTCACGGTCATGCTCAGGGTCTTTGCCAGGCCCTCCCATCGGGGAGGCAGGGTCTGCTATCATCCCCTTGTAATAGGCAAAGCTGAGGTTCACAAGGGATGTACTATGCCCACAATCACTCGGAAAGCGACAGAGCCGGGACCCAGCAGATCCCGGCCTTCTCCGCCCACCTCAGCAGCCCCTTGGCGTGTCGGCGGCTAGTCCAAATGGCTCCGTAAAGCGGTGTGAGAGAGGTGTGTCTTCTGACACCACTTCAGAGAGCCGCTGACACGCACACGTGTGTCAGCGAATCACCGGACACGTTTCATGGAGCGGAACTTACCTTTGCCGTGTGCCGTGAATCCCCACTTTCCTCTCTGTTCTGGCCTATTCCCGCGTGTTTGCTGGTCACGGCCAGGGTGGCCAGGCAGTCAGTGAGTCCCGCTGGGACACTCGCCAGTGAACGAGGGGCACTGTCAACAGTTCCCCAGGGATCCACTGGCAGGGCTACACCTCCCGGCCTAAACCGGATCTGTCACCCTAATCGTGACCCAGCAGGTGGATGGGGAGGCCTGCGGCGTGAGGAGCTCTTCCCCGGGCTGGGCTGAGGGGCCTCTCTGTCTCTCTGACTCGGCTCGTTTGTGTCTTCGTAGGTTTGAACGGTTCCGAACAGGCCAGACCAGCAAGGTAAAGGCGCTTTTCTATGACCAGACCGTGCCCATGCTGAGGGGGAAGAGGAGGGCTGTGCTCACCTCCCCCCGTCCCCCAGACATCCTGCGCAGGATGCACCATCCTGTCCTGACTCCTAGAGAAGTCCCCTTCTAGCTTTTTATGTCACTGTCCCTTTAAGGTAACTAGGGTTCAGCCACCAGCTAATGCCCAAGGGTGTTCCCAAGCCCCACCCCCCCATCCCACCCCCACCCCCGCCCCGGGGTGGGGGGGGCAGCTGAGCCAGGGGCAGAGCACAGAAGACTCCCCAGTTCCCAGCCGGAGCTGCCAGGGCCCTGGTGGCACACCTTGCAGCCACAGCGGCCTCTCGCTTCTCCCCAGGCCCCACAGGAGGCCGAGGCGGCGGCTGACTTGATCGACATGGGCCCTGACCAGGCGGCCACCAGCAGCCTCTCGTCCCAGCTGGCGGGAATGAGTGAGTGCAGTGTGGGGGCTCTGGCCGAGGGCGCATGATGCTGCTGCGGGACCCCCTGCGGTTTGGGGTGCCCTCCTCTTAGACGGTGGGGGCAGGAGCGCCAGCTGCAGAGCTTGGCCCAGACCCCGCCTCGCTGGTCCGAAGCCCACTGCCAGGTCGGGCACCCAGGACCAAACACGTGGGGCTTCCCCCCTCACAGCCCACGACTCCTGCACCCCTTTGGGCCTCAGGGGCCCACTGTTCTGTGGTTGCCCCTCGACACTGAATTCTCCGTGGCCTGAGCCACCCGGGCGAGTGTGGGTGAGTCACCTGAATGCCCTGTGCCCCCCGTCCTGTGTAACAGGCAGGAACGGGCCCTTCCTCACAGGTGGTCTTGCGGACTGGGTAGGCTCGCCACACAAGGGCCCTGGGCCGTGCTGGGCCAGGGGCGCTCCCGGGACATGCTAGCGGGTGCCGTCATCATCACCGGGATTAGTTTCCACACTGCTGGCTGCCTGCTTGTGCCACGCCCGGGAAGTGTGTCAGAGCCCATCACGAATCACTGACACGAGGCTGTTTGAAAACTCGGCCGCGTGTGTGATCGCAAGCGCCCTGCGCAGCCATGTGCCATGCCGATGCGGTGGGCAGCGTTCTACCCGTTGCCACAGCTGCCCTGGGAGGGGGGTGCGACTCCTCCTCAGAGAGAGGAAGTCACGTGCCCTCGGCCCCTCAGCCAGCAGGGACCTGGCGGCCCCATCCATACACCTGCGCTGGCTCTCCCCAGCCGCCCCTGCCACCCCCCTGCTTCTCCACAGCCACCCCTGGACCTGGCAGCTCAGCCAATACTCAGTGCGCAGGGACAGCCAGTGGGCCCTTCATGTCCCTTTCTGTCCCCGCAGACCTGGGCTCCAGCAGCGTGAGGGCTGGCCTGCAGTCTTTGGAGACCTCGGGCCAACTGGAAGGCGAGTTTGACATGTTTGCGCTGACCCGGGGCAGCTCTCTGGCTGACCAACGAAAAGAGTGAGTGGCCCAGCCCCACCCTGTCCCCTGCAGTCTGGGCTCCCCATCAGGGCAGAGCCTCTCTGGGCCCCTCAACCCAGCTGCTGGGCACGCTGTGCGGAGGGACACACAGCCCGCTGTCCGCACCCTCTCAGGTCGGCCACACCCCCTGGATCAGTCCCAAGTAGCCCCAACAGCTCTGCAGCCAAGAGGCAGACTTCCTGTTCCACGGGCAGCCCTGGGTGGGGGAAGGGACATCTGTGGTTTGATGAGCAACAATCTGATCAGATGAGGAAACTGAGGCACGGAGAGGCCGAGTCATTTGCCCCAAGCCAGACCATTGATATGCGGCAGCACTAGGTTGGGGGCCCAGTGCTGCTGGTTCCCAAACGGCATCCTTCCCAGCCTCCCCCCACCACACTGGAGGCCGAGTCCCAAGCCCCCCAGGCCAGGCAGGGACTTGTCCAGTCAGTTCTATCGATGACTAACCACCCTCAATGTCCCCAGAGGGTGAGCGTCTGCTCCCTCTGCCCCAGGCCTGGGGTTCTGTCCTTTCCGGGGCCTGCCTTTTCAGGGAGGTGCTTTCAGCAGTCACAGCAGGCCCCTTGCGTCGACCCCTCGGGATCGGCCCCACGCAGGCCTGTCAGGGGAAGCAGTTTGCTTGTACTCTCAGCCCTTTGCTCAGGACCCAGGACTGTGCAATGGGCAGCCAGGATTTACCAAGGAAAGCTCTGGATTAAGGGACTCCCTCAGCAGATGCCCCACCTCCCCGGTGGTCATTCTGGTCCCTTGAATGGCCTTTGGCCTTCCCCACCTTGCCCTGTCTTTGGGAACATCACACACCTGGGTCAAATCGGATGGGCTGCAGCCGGCCTGGCTCCGTGGGGTTGCTCAGCCCTGCCCGCTGCCCAGAGCCAGCCCTGGGCTGCGAGCGGCCTCTTTAGTCAGAGCCGCCTGCACTCTCAAGGCCCAGTGCCCTGGGACCAGCAGCTCACAGTTGCCATGAAGTTGTGGGTGTGGAGAGGCCGCTGTGCAGGTGGAAGCTAATGGGTCCACTGGGATCTGCAGCCGGGAGGGCGGCCTGTCCGAGAGGCCCCAGCAGGCAGCACACTGGCCACGCCCCAGAGCCCCTGGCGGGCAGCCCAGCTCAGCTTGCTGTTGCTGTTACTCCTTTGAGGAGCGGGCCCTGGGGGACAGCGGAAGGCAGCCTCACGGGGCATAAGGTACATAGGCCGCCGCCACGCAGTTCCCTTTGCTGGGTGTGCCGGGCACTGTGGACACACACGTGGTGGCAGGCAGCTCTGCAGATGGTGCTCAAGGCTGGACTGTGGGGACAAGAAGTCAGAAAGGCCGTTTCGACCCAGAGGAGCAGTTTATGCAAAGACTCAGGGGCAGGAACAGCATGAGATGCTGGGGCAGGGGGCACATCCTGGGCCTTCTCACGTCACGGGGTCCCCTGCAGGCCCTCCCTGGGTCCCTGGGGACTAGTTTCCACCTCAGCACAAAGCACCCGGCAGGGATGACAGTGCCCTGGCATCAGGTTCCTCTTTCCTTTGTTCCGCTCGGCAGTCCCTCCCTTGGGCTTCTGCTGCGTCTTCTAGCCCTGGTGGCCTGGCTGGCCTGTGGACTCCCTCGCCCTGCCCCCTGGGACTCTAGAATCCTCTGAGGCCTTTTCTGCCCACCCAGACTCGGGCCCCACCCTCTGCTGCCTCCAGCCTGTGCCAGCTCTGCTGCTGCTCCCCTGGAAGCCAGCTCCTTGCCAGCCACACCCCAACCCCAGCTGGCACAGCCGTGGCCCCTCCAGCCGACCAGGCCAAGGAGGGCGACAGGGAGTGTCTCTCTGAGCCCAACGGGCCCCCTAGCCAGGCTTTGCGGGCAGGAGGATGTTCTGTGCTGTCATCCTGGGGACACGCTGCCCTTCCTGCCCAGTGCCGCTGTCGTCCAAGTGGCCCCAGGTCCAGCCCCTGCCCACCAGCCTCACCACCGCCCTCCGAGGCGTGGCCCTCCTCCCTCCTGCCCTGGGTGTGGGCCTCGCGGGCTTCCTCCAGCTGCCTGTCTTCTGCCTTCCATATTGTTCTTCTGTGTCGTTCTTTTGTGTGAAGAAAAGCATCGATTGCTGTACATTCCTAGGTCCGAACACGCCTTATTCTGCCCTTCTCCACAGCGCACCTGCCATGTCTTAGGTGAAGGGACAGGAACGGGGCTACTTGCATGCCCAGTGGGCAGGCCCTCCCTGGGTCAGGCCACGTGCTCGGTCTTAGACGTCACACCCTCCTCACCAACTCTCAGGGTCCGGACTTAGCCGGGGATACCAAGCTGCTCTCTGTCTCTCAAAATAAATAAACATTTTTTTAAAAAGAGGAAGCTGCTCAAAGAAGGGTCTGGAGGTAGGAGTTCTCCATGCGCATGGGGGCACTGGCGCTGTTTCCCATCCCTGGAGTTTGGCCAGATCTGATGAGAGCCATCAGTGAGCTTGCTCTTGGCCTTTGGCCAGCACCACCGCCCTCACTTCTCCCTGGCTGCCTGTCTGAGCCCAGGTCTACCCTCCCCAGGCCAGCAGGCCGGCAGGATTGGAGCCCATGCTGGGGCCTGAGCTGCCCTCTGCCCAGGCATGACCCGGGGTCCGCACAGGACGTGAGCTTAGCTCGCCCCTCCCCACCCATGAATCCCGCCGTCGGTCAGCATGCCTAGTACCGAGGGGCAGAATTCACGGTTGTGACCTCCATGTTTCAGGGTGAAATACGAAGCCCCCCAAGCAACAGATGGCCTGGCTGGAGCCCTGGACGCCCGACATCAGAACACTGGAGGGGTAAGCAGAGGGTCCCACTGCAACATGGTCCGGAAGGAGGGCCAGGGGACGCTCCCTCCCCCCGCCCCCCACCCTGTGCTGGGCACTGACGTGACACACCCCTCTCCTCACTTGGCTCTGTAATCGGCCCTTTGTAGCTAATGTGACAGCTCCCGTTTCACAGCTGAGGAAGCAGTCCGAGAGGTTAAGTCACCTGTCCAAGCTCACACAGCGAGGCAGGGTTAGAGCACGGACTCGGACAGACCAGAGTCCCGCTGCCTGGGTCCCAGCTGCGTGTCCACAGACCGACCACTGGCCTGTAGCGTACGGTTGGATGCGGGAGAGGGCGCGGCAGGGCCTTGGCAAAGTTAGAGCTCCGCCAGCCTCGTACCTCACCGCCTCTCTGAGACCTGTTATCTGCAGGAGTGTGGACGGGAGGGGCAAGAGAACACACCCTAAAGCTTCACAGAGGCCCCTAAGGGCACCATTTTTGTTCCACTGGATTGTTTGATGGCGTGTGGGGGCGACAGCCACAGGCCCAGCGCTGCGCACACTGTGGGTGGCCCCTCACCCTTGGCAGGAACTCCAAGTACAGCTCTCATCCCTTCGGAGTTGTTCTAAATGCCTTTGGGGCGGTGAGAATTTCTGTTTCAGTAGGTGGACAGAGGAGCCCCTTGGGAGCTGATTAGAAACGTCAGGGCCCAGGAGTCAGAGAGACAGGGGACAGTGACAGGAGGCGGCTGGTGCCAGCCCGGGCTTCTGAGGTCAGGGCGGGACTGAGCGACAGGAGACAAAGCCTGAGGGGCCGCAGGGACCACAGGGCCTCGGGCAGCGTGGAGGCCACGGCCAGCCTTGCTCAGAGGGCACGCTTATCTGTCCGTTTTAGAAGGAGCCAGCGGAGAAGCTGGGAGAGCAGCTGAGAGGGACTGGAAGGTGCCCAGTATATGAGTGGGTGGTGAGTCCCAACGACGCCCCAGAGGCATCCCGAGCATCTCAGGAGTCACTCCTCGGTCAGAGCAGAGCCAGACCTGGGACACTGTGGAGGCGGGACCCACTAGAGAATCAGACATCTCCCGTGTGCGCCACGTGACCCGCATCAAGCACGGCACATTCACACCCGAGTCTCAGAGCCTCCCGTTACTTTCCTTTGTGAGTGGCCATCTGTCACAGCCGTGCCCTGTGCCAGGCCCTCTACAGCCCGCCTTCCTGAGCCATGCCACACACCCTTAGGGTGTGTTGTTATCCCCATTTACGGGTGAGAAAACTGAGATCCAGAGACCGGTCAAGTGAGGCAACAGAGGTTAACATGCCCAGTTAACCTGACACACAGTGAAGCGTTCGGTCTCGATAGTTTGGCTGCGTGACTTTCCCCACTTTCAGACGGAAAAGCCCAGACTCGGCATCGTGGGGTAGTTTGCCCAACGCCTCCCAGCCCTTGCTCCTGGCTCCGCAGCCAGTGCTGGGAGCAGGAGCCCCAGATGGCCCGCCAGCTCCGAGGAACAGAGGTGAACACTCTGGAAAATCTTGCTCCCGGATTCCAGATGCATCTGAACACTCTGGAAGCCGCTGGAAGCGCGTTCCTCTCGGGCCACCTGGCCCCTCGTGGGCAGAGGCGAGCTGCACAGGCTCCCCTTCGGGTTGCAGATGAAGGAGCTCAGCCCAGAGACAGGTGTCGCGCGCCCCGGGGCTCACACCCATCCGGGGCGGGACAGGAACTAGAACCTAGGCCTCCGGGCTCCTGCACCATCCTCCCTGAGCCACAGGGACGAAACACGCACGCACATACCGCTACTTGCAGAAGAGCGGAAGATTCCTCTGATCACTTCGAGATTTAAGCAGCTTCTGCCCACATCTGGGTATGATGTTCATAAAACCGTCCGTAAACACCTGCTCCCGAGGCGCACGAGGCTGGTGGGTGGCCGGGACGCTTCCTCCCGCAACACCATCAGGACGGGATTCCAGGCTGCACAGTGCAGAACGGAGCCCAGGGCCAGCTCTCTGTGGCCGGGGTTCACAGGTGCCATGACCGGGGGGGATGCTGGGCAGCGTGTGCCAGGCCCCATACTGGCTCTGTCCAGGACAGGGGAGGCGGTCGGGGGTTGGCAAGCTGGGAGCCCGGACTCTAGTCTCCCTCTGCCTCCAGTCACCTCTGAGGTCCTAGGGAACTCTGTTTGCCCATCAGTAAACATGAGGGAACTGGGCAAACCAGCGTTCTAATCCTGAGATACCCGTCAGAGTCCCCAACAGCCAGCAGACTGGCTCATGGCCGCCCCTTCAGCCATCTGGGGATTGCTTGGGCCGCTCCCAGGCTCGCTGTGGAAGGGACGAGAAGTTGTGCCCGGTGCGCTCAGGACTCAGGTCCTAGGGCTGTTGCAGTTCATCCCACAGCGAGAGACACCCTCTGCTGCTTCCTGTCCCCCTCCCTGCCGCCACAGCACCAGCGCCTGCACAGGCATACACACACACACACACACACACACACACACACACACGGCCTCCTGAGGTGGTAACAGGACTCCCAACATGAAAGGGGCGTCCACATTGGCGAAGGCTGCCAGCAGGCACCAGTGGCCCTGGCCTTCCCGCCACCCCCAGCCTGACCCTTTCTCACCCAGATGGGAGGCAGCGTGAAGAGCCTCAGTGACTGGATGATGGGACAAGGCATGGTGAGGAGAGGCCAGGCAGGCCCCAAGAACGGAGGCCGCCCCTGGCAGGAGTCCCTCCGGGGGCAGTGCTGTCGCAGGGGGCAGGACCATCGACCAGAGGAGAAGGCGGGCTGCTGTGGGTGCCCCGCTCTGCTCCTGCTTCGTGGCCCTCGGTGCCCACTTCCGGCTCCTAACTCGGAAGCAAGGCCCACGTGGCCCCTCTGGCAGCTGGGAGGTGACCGGGGCTTGCTGGGTCTGGGCTGGTGGACTTGCTGGCACTGGGCCAGTGCTGCTGCTGCTGCTGCCGCTGCCGGGAAGTAGGTGCCCGCTCTGCCCTGGGCTCTCCTGCCACCACCAGGGTCCTCAGGTGCCGGGCACAGAGCTCGGGGACCAAACTGGCTGGGTTGGAGAAGGACTCACTCTCACTCTTTCCCAAAGTAATGAAACGGTCACTAGCCTTCGTTGAGTGTTTGCTCTGTGCCAGACTCTTCCTACGGGTCACCTCCTGTCCCCTCACAGCAGCCCGGACAGTAGGGACTGTGCTCCCTCCTCTAAAGATGAGAGAAGCGAGGTCAGAGACGTAACCTGCCCAGACCACGCTGTATTGAAGGGCAGTCTCGGACTCTGTCCCCAAAACCTCTAACTGGGTCCCCACGCTGTAGAAGGAAGCCCTCAGCTCCTGTGCGGGACCCTTGTGGCAGAGCCCATGTCTTTGTGGCCCAAAGTGAAAGGCCCTCTGAGTCGTGGGGAGATCCGATCTTCCTCAGGTTCTGCCCCAGCTGTTCGGAGCTGCCTCCCCACCCCCCTGCCTAGCCTCCCTGTCCCGCATCCCCCTTGCCCACAGCTTGGCACGGTGGGTAGAACTGTGGGTCCTAGGCAGCTGGGCCGGAGCCACCCTGAAGGATCTCGACCCCCCAGAAGGGGGTGGGGCATGTCCAGCTGGCCCTATTTCAAAAGTGAGGAGACTCGGGTGAGGGTGACAGCCACAGGCCGCCCAGCTGATGGGGCCTTCCTCCTTTGCACCCAGTGCCCTGCCCTCACTCCCTCCCCCTGCCCTTCCTTCCAGATCCCCGTCACCCAGGCCTGCCTCATGGAGGACATCGAGCAGTGGCTGTCCACTGACGTGGTAAGTCAGGGCCCGCCCCGCCCAGAAGCAGAGCCTCAGGCACGTTCCTCACCCCCCTGACAGCGGGCGCAGGAGGAAGTGACTGGTCTCAGGGGCGCGGTGAGCAGCTGGTGAGGAGGGGACATTCGTGTGGGACCCCTCCTGCCAGCCGCCCACCCTCTCCTGGGGGCTCCCCTGGGAGGAGGGCCTGGGCACCACAGGCGTCTCGGCAGCTGGGGCTTAGCCTTCGCTGAGCGCACTGTCACCGTGGGCCCCAGGAGTCTCAGCCCCAGAGAGGAAAGGCAGGGTGGGCTGAGGAAAAGTGTGACAGCGTGGAGCCCTCCATCCAGGGCCACCCAGAAACTCTGCCAGCAGCCCCACCCAGACCAGGAGGCTCAGGAGCAGCCCTGCAGGGTGCCAAGCCGAGGAGGTGGCGGGGCCTGGGCCGTCTGCAGAGCCCTGCGGCCCCCAGTGAGCAGAAGGGGCAGCCAGCCTCGGCTCTCCTGTCCAGGGCGCCTCCCCCCGCATCCGCCACCCCTCCTTTGGGCACCACAGACTGAGTGCTCCCAGGTGGGAGCACTCCCAGGGATGCTCCCAGGCCCAGAGGCTGCCGTCCACCAGCAGCCAAGACTGTGGTTCTGCCCAAGGTCACACGGGGGTCCATGCCTGGTGGTGGCCCCCAACCTTAGCCTGCGTGGCCTTTGTCTCTGGGGCCCTTCCCACCACAAGGCCAAGTATGTTCACCATCTACACACCAGAAGGAAAGGAGCTGGTGTTTACTGAGGATCCTCTGGGCCCCACAGCCTGGGCTTGGCAGTCTGATATTCCATTTCAGCTTCCCGACAGCCAGTTCTGCCAAGCGGGAAACTGAGGGTCAGAGCAGTCAGACGACAGCCAGGGCTGCAGCTCGGGGGAGAGTGGGGACGAGGTTCAGGTCCTGGGCCCACCAGCCCCCAGACGACTGGCTAACCTCCTTCTTCTGCTTTCTCAGGGGAATGATGCGGAGGAGCCCAAGGGTGTCACCAGCGAAGGTAGTAGGCCCTGCTCACCCACCCCTCCCCGCTCTGTGGCCCCGTGGCCTCGGAACCCACCCCCCACCCCCTCTCTCTCTGGTTCCTCTAGAGTTTGACAAGTTCCTGGAAGAACGGGCCAAAGCAGCCGATCGGCTGCCCAACCTTTCCAGCCCCTCGGCTGAGGGGCCCCCGGGTCCCCCTCGTGCTGCTGCCCCTCGAAAGAAGACCCAGGAGAAAGATGAGGACATGCTGTTTGCCTTATGAGCGTGGGGCCTGGCGCCTGCGCCCTGAGCCCCGCTGCTCCCCCAGCCCCCGACCGGGGCCTCCTCCCCTCCTTCTGTGTTAAGGCTGCTTTGAGGATGGCTTGTTACCCCCTTCTCTTCGCCTCAAGGATGGGCTGGGCCGGCTGTGGCTGGGCCACGCTGCCTGGGCTGTGGGGGGACCGCTGGATTAATCGGGGTGATGAGTCAGCTCTACGTTGGGATCCTGGCCACTCCCGCCTCCTTCCCCACCCCAAGCGACCACTACTGTGCTGAGAACCGGGCAGCCTGGCGACAGACAGGTTGGCTGCTTGGTTGCCCAGAGTGACTCCTTGTCCTGGGTGACCCCCTCCCTGGGCCCTGCCCACACTGCCAGTCGAGGCCTGGCTGGAGGCCAGAAGCAGCAGAAGCTTCCGTCCCAGCCTCCGGTCCGTTCCCCGGCACCTGCCCGGTGGGGCCCAGGGCGGGGTGTGTGGCCCGCTGCCCAGCCGCACGCTGCCCAGGTACGAAGCTGCACTCGGTGGGGGCGAGACCTCAGCAGCCCCAGGCACAAGGAGGGGCTTCTGGGGCTGCCTGGAGCCCCTGTGGTCCCCACGACCTCCACTGCCTTTCCCTCCATCCTCCCGTTCCTCCCGGTCAGGGCACCACTGGGCACTGGGCCCGCCCACCTGTTGATTGATCGTCTTGTACTGGGAGGGGTGCCTTCTGTAGCCCCGATTAAAGGTAGAAAAGCACCCTGCTCGCAACACTGTTGAGTCTCCAAGGGGAAAGTGCCTTGCTGGCGCCTCCAGAGACCGGGACTGCCCTGGGCTGGGCTGGGGGCGCCCAGGAGATGACATCTCCAGTGGTTCCGAGGGGGAGGGGGAGGGCAGCACCACTTGTGGGCAGGGGCCACCCCTCAGGCCTCACCACCCGTGCCACAGCCTCGATTCGCCCCAACTCTCTCCGAGTGACAGCCCTCCACCCCAGAGACACCTCCACACCTGCTGTCCCCCCTCGGACCAGCGCCCGCCCTGCCACACTGATCACACGGAGACAGCTGTAGACAGTACGGGCGGCCCGTCTGAGGCCCGGGTGCCAGGCACTGCACTAGGCTACACGCAGGCTCAGGCAAACTAAAGTGCCCATCTCCTCTCCCAGGGGCTGAGTCTGTGACTCAGTGGGTCCCGTGAACTGCCCCAGCCCTGAAGAAGTGGCACAGATGCTTATCACGTGCTGGGCGCTTCCTCTTGCATCAGCGCATCATCCCCATTGCTCAGATGACAGCACTGGCTCAGCCTGGATGACTGGGCACAGGGCGCGGAGAGCTGGGCCACAGGGCACGGGCCCAGGGGCTCAGTGAGTTCTTCCTCCACAGCGACTCGAGAGCCCCAGGCCTTGGGGAACCGCGTTTCCCAGCCTGGAACCTCCACACCAGGCTCCCCGAGAGTCACTGCTTACTTCACGCCAGAGCCTGGGCCCAGCCCTCGGTGGTGGAAGGGAAGTGGGCTGCCGTGTGGCGGGAGCCACTGACCTGCCTGAGACGTCAGCCTCTGGAAGAGAGAAGGAGTCCTAACGCGTGGGTCCAGGGGGGCCCGGACTGCTCAAGTGTGGCCTGGGTCTGTCTCTGAGCAGCCACCGGCTCCCATCAGTGACAAGCAGGCAGCACCTGTGATCTGAGGGGTGGCCTAGGTCTTGCCACACAGGAGACCAGACCCTGCCAGCCTTCTGGGTGGGTTCAGGGACGACCCGAGGCTTGTCCCCCAAGCAGGGGATTGGGGGCGGGGGGCAGCTCTTGGCCCGGGTGTTGCTCCAGAACTTGTAGATGAGCCAAGCCTGGAGGAAGGCGGCAGCTGCGGCGGACCTCTGACCTATTTCCCCAGCCTAAACCACCTCCCCTCGTGGGGGGAGGGCACAGCCATCCCACTGCCCACCATCTGGGCGGATGGCGTTGGTGAGCTAGAGGCGCCCCGGGCCCTTGCCCACCACTCATGCAGGCTCAGTTATAGCCCAAACCTGAGCTTCCCTCCTGCCCCCCACGCATATGAGCAGTGCGTTGGTTCAGGTGATGGGAAGGCTCTAGTTTTAACCAGTGTGAAGTGTCCCCTGCACGTGCTCTTGTCCCTTGGCAGGTGACCCCCAGGCCAGGGTGTGGAGCCCTGCCAGCCCCATCCAGGCTGCTCCCACTCAGCACTGGGAAGAAGCCAGAGTCCTCGTACCACGCCATCACTGGACCGCTCCTGCCCCCTGCCCCCACTCGGCCATTAGCACCCCTCCCCCATCTTATCTGCCTTACCACAGGGAGGTGGCCAAGTGTTAGAGGACTTTGGTCCTCCTCTGAGTGGCCCCGAACTGCTTTCTCTTGCTGGCCCTGCTGCCTCCTCGGGTCAAGCGCCCATGACAGCACATGGCTTCCAGGGGCCCCTTGCCAGGCTGGTCCTTGCCGTTGCCGCCAGCGACAGCACAGCAGCCCCGCTGAGTCGGGGCAGCTGAATGTTGCGTTCGGCTCCACATGATGGACAAAGCTGGGTAAAGCGCCTGGGGGTTGGGACCATCGTTTTCATAATACGAACCTTCTTCTGCTGGTCCCCGCCTGGCTGAGGTCGGCAGCATCTGACAGGCAGGAGGGCTATGGCCACACTAGACCGTCACCCCCCACTCCCCACCCCTGGCTTGGCCGGAGTGCTGATGCACACACGCATTCACTCATGCTCATGCGCCCTCACGTGGTGGGCACACTGTCCGGGTGAGCCCCGACAGGCATAACACCTACTCACAGTGGTGCTGTAGACTTCTGTCCCCAGGCCTGACCTCGGGCTCCCTCCCCTTCCCCTGCAGCCCCTCAGCTCTCCCAAGGTCCCCCCTCCCCACCTCATTCAGTAGAGTCCCTGGCCTGGGCCTCTCCACAGTCACAGTAGCCCTGTGTGGTCACAGGTTTTGATCCCTGCTTACAGGTGGGGAAACTGAGGCCCGGAGAAGCAAGGACTTGCCTAGTCACACCGTAATGGAAGGGTGGCACCCAGCCCCTGGGGGGTGGTGGGGGGGACTGGTGAATTTACAAGGACCCGAGCCCAGGGAACCTTCTGTGGGCGTCTCCAGGGGCTCGTGACCTTGCGAACTCGAGCGGCCGAGTTGTCGTACCCGTGTGTGGTGCCCCGAGCATGGGTCTCAGCACTGAGAGGACAGAGCTGAAGGCAAGTGCTAGTCTGGGGGCGGGGGTGGGGGCGGTCAGCAGGGAAGGGGAGCAGCAAAGACAAACGCAAGAAGTGCCACCGCTCCTCCGGGATGAAGGGGACTGATGGCCCGATGGGGCTGTGACAGGGCCCAGGGTCAGAGTGGTGGGGTGGGACAGCAGAGGGGCTGGGTGGGAAGGCCTCCAGCTTCCCCTCTAGGGGACGGCACTGGGAACCCTTCCCAGGGGCCCCTCCTCCCGGAGACTGCGGCTGCGGCTGGGGCTGGGGCTGGGGCGGACGAGGAGGCCCTGGCGGCAGCCACTAGCACTGGCCAGGCTGGGGACCCCTGGCAGCAGGCTGTGTCTGAGGTCCGAGGCCCATGCCCTGGGCAGTCACTCAGCCCCACATGCAAGAGGACCAGCTGCTGGTGGGGGCCATGGGACAAAATGAATGTGGCACCAGCAGCTCCTGCCGGGCCCAGCTGCCTTGGTAGGTGGTGGCACCAGGCCAGGGACATAGGCAGGTTGAGTGGAGCCCAGCCCACGGGCAGGAAGGCACACCTCGGAAGCAGCCCCTGGGGGCTGTGGGAAGCACCAGAGCTGCCCGGAATGGCCTCCACCCCCTGCATCCCCTCCTGGCTTCCCTGGGCCACCAGAACCCCACCCTGGACCTGGACACTGACCTCCCCCGGACCCTCCCCACAGATCCCTCACCCCAGTGTCAGCATCCAACCTCTCCAGCTGTCCCAACAGCAAATCCTAGCCTGACCACTTCTGAACTGTGTGACCCTAGGCAAATGATTAACCTCTCTGTGCCTCCGTTTTCTCACATGTAAAATGGACCTGACCAGTTGCTCCTTCATAGGGTCGTGGTAAGGATTAACTGAGAGGATGAGTAGCACAGCACCTGTTGAGAAGATGCTCCCCATGTGCTGCCACGGATGGTACCCCTTCCATCCAAAGCAGCCTCTGCGGCAGACAGCAGCCCAGGGGCACCGCTCCTCTGACTCCGGTCAGCCCTCTAGGGTGCCCGCTGCGTCCAGGATGGTGCCTTTGTGCCACTCTGCTAGGCCCGGGCTGCCGCCCTAGGGGTCCTGGGTGCAGGGCTGACCTTGAACATAGGCAGAGACCCTCCTCCTCCTCCCCTCAGAATGGCACGGGCTCGGGTCAGCACCCCAGGATGGCCACCAGATGGCAGCAGCGCGGCACGCACCGGGCCATCACCGCCCAGGGACCACCGTCTCTGCCCTCGCACCGGGGTCCTTGTCCCCCAGTCCAAACGCCGCAAGCCCCCTTGCCCTCCGCCTCCCGCACTCTGACCAGTGCGGAGCTGGGAACTCCAGTCGAAGGACCCTCTGTGAGTCTGGACAAGGGACCTCAGCCCTTTTATTGCCTCCGATTCACTGGATTACCGGAAGGATTCGAGGGGACAAGCGGGGGCGGGGGCAGCAAGTCAGAGTCCCGTCAGTCCCCTCGGAGCGCCACCCCCAGGCTGCCAGAGCCCCCTACGAAAACAGGCGAAGGGCTCATCCGCGCGAGGGACCACGCCCTTGTTTCCCCCGCGGACCCCGCGGACATGGAGTGCGGATCCGGACAAGCGGGAGAGCTCCCATCCACACCAGCCACTCCAACCACAGCCCGTCAACGCGGGACCCCTCCGGTTGTTCCCCACCTACTGCCACCTTCTGCAGAGCCGGACCTGCCCCCCCACCCTTACCCTTGGGGGAGGGACCCTCCCACACACAGCCCCCACTCCCCACCCGCAGATGTCCTCCCCTTGTTTGGGTGGTCACATCATGCCTGGACGGGACACCAGAGCCCCCGCTCAGACCCTCGCCCTCACCCTGCGCAGGCTCCTGCACCCCACTCTGCCCCAACCCCCGGCAGCCCACCGCCACCTCCAGGCTGCCTGCCGCCTTGCTTGGCCCCGTCACCATCTAACGGCTTTACCCCCACTGTTGAGCACAGGAGCAGATGCAGAATAGAAGACGTTTGAGTCTAAGAAGGACCATCAGAGGGAGCCCCTCTGAAGGGGCGTCCATGTCCACTGTCGTCACAGACCACCCGAACTTCTGTGCTGTTCCAAACGACAAGAAAGCTGCACAAAAGCCCTGGGTCGTGTATCAGGTAGGGCCACCACGACAGCATCACAGAGGGGCTTAAACAACACAACGGTGGTGGCTCTCAGTTCCGGGGGCCGGAGTCAAGGGCCAGTAGGGGTGTTTCTTCTGAGGCCTCTCTCCTGGGCCTGCAGACCCCGTCTCCTCCCTGTGTTCTCACCAGGTCCCTGTGTTCTCACCAGGTCCCTGTGCACAGCTGTGTCCCAACCTCCTGTCAGATTGGATCAGGGGCCACTGTGATGAGCTCATTGAACCTTAATCCCCTCTTTGGGGCACCTGGGTGGCTCAGTCAGTTAAGCATTTGACTTCAGCTCAGGTCATGATCTCAAGGTTTGGGAGTTCAGGTCCCACATCGGGCTGTGTGTGACAGCTCAGAGCCTGGAACCTGCTTCAGATTCTGTATCTCCCTCTCTCTCTGCCCCTCCCCCACTCCGGGTCTGTCTCTCTCTCTCTCTCTCTCTCTCTCTCTCTCTCTCTCTCAAAAATAAATAAATTTTTTTAATCCCCTCTTTAAAGGCCCTACCTTCAAATACACATTCTGAGGTCCTGGGGGTTAGGACTTAGGCGTCAAATCAGGGGTAGGGCATACTCAGCTCACAATGGTCAGATACACCGATGTCCTCAGGGTCCTCGGGCCAGGACCACCCTGATCTGCTTATGCACACAGGCTCTGCAGAAGGGTGACCCCATCTAACAGCCACCTGAACTCCCTGCCCCCATCCCCAGGAAGTGGTGTGAGGGTCGCTTTCAGGTCCATCCTTGGGCCAAACAGCCCTTGACAGCCAAGGGCAGACCAGAGTGGGGAAAGGAAAGGAGGTCACAGGTGCCCGGAGCCTGAGCCATGGGCCGTCCTGGTCCCCCTGCTACCTGTTATGTTTCAGACCAGACCGAGGCAGTGAGTTCACAGGGTTCCCTTGTGCCCACCCTGGGGCAGGACCACACTTGGGGAGGCAACCTCTTCTCACCCTCTTTTCTCACCTCTGCCTCAGGACTGCTGCCTCTCCCTCCCTGCCCCCGTCCTAGGCCACAGGCCTCGTTCCCTCACTGTCCAGGCTGGTTCCAGGCATCTCTGGGCTTAGCTGACACAGGGCAGAAGTGGACACCTACCCAGGCCCCAAATCCCACTGTGATACCACGGACGGGGAAACAGAGGCCCAGGGAAGGGAGGGGTCTGCCTTGTCACTGTGATGCAAGGTGGCTGGAGGCTACCTCGCTCCAGCCTGGCCCGGGGCTCCTGGGTCCTCCCCTCCCCCCAGGACGTGTAAGGGTGGGGGACCACCTGGTGTGTGGGAGGCAGGGTGGCTGTGAATTACAAGGCTGTGACCCGTCCCCCTCCATAGCATGCTGGGTGCCTGCTGGGGAGCTTGGCCCATTCTGTCAGAGGCCAGAGGGAAACGAAACCCAAGCTGGGAACACCCTTGCTCCCAACCCCCCCAGCCCCACCCCAAGCTGCCCCCGGAAAGGGGAAGCAGAAGGTCCACGGGCGGAGGAGAGCCAGGGAGCTGTTGGTGATGGACCCTGCTCGCCCCCCGCTGCCCCCTGCTGCCCAAGAAGGAAAGACAAGGAATCCCCATTTTACTGAGGAGAAAAGTAAGGTTCAGGAGAGTCAGCTGACCAGTCCAAGGTCACACAGCTGAGAAGTGGACAGGCCTTATGGAGTGCTCTTTCCTGGGGAGGAAGGGTCCTTGTGGGGACAGAGGTGAGCTGTAGTTATTCCTGGCGCTGGAGATATGCCTGGGGCTGCTTCGGAGCCAGAAAGTCACCGAGCATGAATGCATGTGTGTGCATGCCTGCACGTACGGCCCTCAGCCGGTGGGCCGGATGGCGCCATTTATTCTACAGAAGCTTCCTGGCCACCTGCAGGAAGGGGGCTACCGCCGGAAGTGGGACTAGAGCCCAGGCTCCCGCCCAACCTCCGAACCTGCCCAGCGGGACACGGGGAACGGAGGGTTCTGTGCCCCAGGCGCCACCATGATGGCTGCCACAGGCCTTGGCCTCACTCTTCATCATGCACAACAGGTGAGGACCGCCCCGGCTTCTGCACGGGTCCTACCACTCTGCAAACCCACCTCGAGGGCGGGAGCTCCACGACTCCCAGCGGAGATACTGGTTCTCTCCATTTGCCCTGCGCACCCTGGCGGCTTTTAGACTCCAACTTCCACCAAGAAGCTTATTATCCCCTCTCCCCAGCTACTCTCCCACCAGCAGGCCTGCCCATTGCCCTCCGGCTGAGGGTCAAGAGCAGACAGTATTAGGCTTTCTCCGATGCTGCAGCAGGGCCCTGAGAGGGTGGCAGAGACCCCTAGGCTGAGAACACCCTGCATTCCAGCCCCCGCCCCGTCCCTCGGTAAGGCCTCCCTGCCGTCCACTCATCACCGGTCCAGGTGCCGTCCAGGCATCCGTCCATCCAGTACCTAGCAGATCCCCCCAGCCCTTCTTCCTTCCCCCGTCCATCCAGAGCCTGCATAGACACCTGCCCCACAGAGCACATCAAGGCCCCACCAGAGATGGACATCACAGCAAGAACCACTGTGAGTGGCACCAGCTGACCAGAGACCTCGCTGTCTCCCTCTTCGTGGCCCTAGCCCACCAGAGAAGAAAGAGACCCGGAGGACAGAGCAATGAGGGGCGAAGGAGCAGGCACGCACCGCCCCCAGGTCCCTCCAGCAAGGCCCTGAAGTGCTGAGGGGCATGTGGGAGGTGGGTGTCAAATCAGAGGACGATGAGTTCGAGACTAGACTTTGTCATGTGTGAAAGTGACAAGGAAGTTAGCAAAACCGCCAGAGGCGCCCCAGAGGCTGCCGGCCGGGGGCTAGGCGTGGTTGGAGGCCGTGGTTGGAGAAAATGAACCCGTGTCACTTTCAGGTTTGTGAATGGTGACTTTGGATCCGAAAGCTTGGGGCAGGGGCCCTGGAGAATGGAACCTCTCTGCAGTGAGAGGGAGGGAACCCTCTGGAAGCCACCAGAAAGAGGGGAGAGAGGCCCCTGGGTGACCAGGCAACTGTGCCGGGAAGATCCAGGCAGGGGAGGACACAGGCTCTCCCCAAAAGTTTTGGAAGAACAGACCTATGGCACTTGCCATGTTAAAGTGTCATCTGTGTGGGGCCTGATGTCGCCCCTCTCTGTGACGCAGGATCTTTAGTAAATCCTCTGCTCACCGCATTTGCAAGAGTAGGATTTTGTAGAAATGGAGAAGGAGTGAAGTTTCACATCTGAGTCACCACAGGACCGGGACGATCACTCAGGAAGAAGCCAGACCAGTGGGGGCAGGGGACGTGTTGAAAACATGAGCATCCAGGATCTCAGAACTCTCTGGAGGACTTCAGACTTCTACTGGGCGTGAAGTTAGGAGATTAAAGCATCAACTCTGCCCTCCTTGCGATGTCTCCCTCACGCGCAGCCAAAATAACTTTCAAAAGGCGAATCCGACTGGGTTTTTACAAGACCACCTCTCGGAACTGCAACACACACAGCTTAACCCTCCACTTCCTCTCAGGTTAAAGACCCCCTTCCTGGCCTGGCCTCCAAGGCCCTGGGGGTCTGCATCCTGCCACACTCCAGGTGTGCACTGCACACACACACAGGTTGTTTTTGCCAGCTCAAAAGTTTCACACCCTGACCACAGGGCCCTTGCACATGCTGTTCCCGCTAAAACCCCCAGTTAATGAACTCACCCTTCAGGGCTCCGCCTCAGACCTCCTGACTATGTCATTCCTCCGTCTCGAAACTCACCTCCGTGAACGCACTGGCAAAGAGGAATGGAATAACCACAAGACAGCTTAGAGTCCACACAGTTGGCCAATCCTGATTCATGCCCTGGCACTGGGCCCACCTTCCCGGAGTATGTTTTCATTCGAAGCCTGAACAACTCGGAGACTGTCATCAAGGGGGGAAAGGATGGCTTTTCGGTAGACGACCGACATTGCCCACCACATTACCGTACACGACATACTCTCCTGCTACTGAGAAGTGAAGGGGGCTGTTAGACATTTCTGGAAGGTGAGACATGAGCAGGAGCATGAATGCACTTGCCACGTCTGGGGGCTGGACCCAGACTGGCCTGACAGGATTGGGGGATGTGTGAGCTATCATGCAGCCTCACTACTGGCTTGTTTTTAACGCAGGTAAACGGCAGGTCAAATCATGTCCCCTGTGACACACAAAACCCCAGACAGCAGAACTTCTCACCTCGTTTAGCAACAGGTAAGCCTTTTTGTCTCACCCTCCAACAAAAGCCTGGTAAAGACTAGTGCACAGTCATAGACTAGTGGTGCCATCCACCTTGTTAAGTCCAGTCGTTGCTTGCATGCCTCCAGTGATGGGACACTCACCACCTCCCACAAGAACCCATTTCACCAACGCCAACCCATCAGTTAAGCCATAAAATCTAATTGGCATATTGTTTAATGTGTAGAGAGTCTCAGTTTGGGACAATGGAAAAAGCCCTGAGGTGGACGGTGTGGTGACATAGTTGCACAACATTATGACTGTCCTAAAGGCCACTGGACTATATGCTTAAAAGTGGTTAAAATGAGAAATTTTATCTTGTGTGTATTTTATCACACTGCAAAAAAAAAAAAAAAGGGCACCACCTCTGGGCTTCACAACTTACAAGTGTGGCTTTGACTACTTTTAAAGTGAACTTTTTAAAGGTCACTTAAAAAAATTCAAACCGGTGGTGAAGGCAAACAGACACACCACACCCCCTTTGATTCAGATTTCCCTTCATTCAGTCTTGTCCCCACAGCTCAGAAGTCCGGGCTCAGTATTTCCAGTGTCCATCCTGCCTCTGCCCTTGCAGGGGCTACGGTCACTGTGACCCTGCCCTGCTAGGCGGGGCTCTGAGGACCTGTCAGGAGCAAGTCACTGCCCTTGTCTTCCCAGACACGGGGAACAATAGATCTCTCTTTTCTTTAAAAAAAATTTTTTTAATGTTTACGTATTCTTGAGAGAGACAGAGACAGAGCGTGAGTGGGGGAAGGAGAGAGAGAGAGAGAGAGAGAGAGAGGGAGACACAGAATCCGAAGCAGGCTCCAGGCTCTGAGCTGTCAGCACAGAGCCCGATGTGGGGCTCAAACCTGCGAGCAGTGAAATCATGACCTGAGCTGAAGTCAGACGCTTAACCGACTGAGCCACCCAGGCACCCCTGGAATTACCATCTTTGAAACTCCCTCCCGGAGCAGCCCGGCCCCAGGCCCCAGGAATCGCAGACCAGTCAAACCATCAGAGACGCAGACGGAGAGCAGGAGGAACTGAGAACCCAGATGTCTCAGACTGGCAGCCCGAGGGCCTTGTCAAGTCCTGCAGCGATTTTTTAAATTGGATTATTGCCAGAATTTGAAAAAGAATGTGAAACTTCTCATTTCTCTTTTTTAAAAAAAGAAATAGGGGCACCTGGGTGGCTCAGTTAGTTAAGCGGCTGACTTTGACTCAGGTCATGATCTCACAGTCTGGGCTCGAGCCCCGCGTCGGGCTCTGTGCTGACAGCTCAGAGCCTGGAGCCTGCTTCAGATTCTGTGTCTCCCTCTCTCTATGCCCCTCCTCTGCTCATACTCTTTCTCTCTCCCTCTCAAAAATAAATAAACATTTAAAATTTTAAAAAAAGAATTAAATGACGATGTCTTGCAAGGCAAGAGCTGGCTGGAGCTGAGTTCCAACTGCCCCTTTGATGGGGCAGGTAGGTCCCCAACTGGCCATGGTCTTCACCCCACTCGCCTGTCGGGCCCCTGGAGGTCTCTTGATACATCCCTTGTCACAGAGGAGTGGATGAGGCCTGGATGGTGAGTGACTTTCCCAGTTAGTAACTCATATGGGACCAAAAATATCTAGAATCTCGGGGGGCTGGCAGGTGGCCACCCAGCACCCACTCCAATCCTCCAAAGGACCTCAGATGGTTCCGCCATGGGCAGCGATGTGGGGTGGGGAAGGGGACAGTGGCTCTCTGCAAAACCTGAGGGGCCGGTGGGTGAGCCACAGACACGCCCCCCTCCAGGGCACACAGACAATGAGCCACCATCCTATCTCCCCTGGTCTAATCCCGACCCCCGACCCCCGACCCCGTCTCTCCTCCTCAGCTCTGTGGGCCCTGGTTCTGCTGTAAAATGGGGGTGTCACTGTGGTAGGCAGTACTGAGGCCCCTCCCGGGGAGGTTTCCGGTGGTTAGCACTGGCCAGGTGTGCAAGTTAAAAGGCACTGGTGAGGAGCGTGGGGAGGAGATGGGCTGGGGAGGATGCAGAGAAAGGAGGGGGGAGGAGGCTGGGAAAAGAGCACCCTGTGGGTGAGGGGCAGCGGTTGGGTGGGCCCCCTAACTCTGAGAGTATCAACAAGCCAACTCAGCAGGAACAACAAAGCTTTGCTTTTTTTTTTCCTGCCAGTTGCAGGGAGATGTAATTGACACACAAGTTTGCCGTGGTCGAGGGTGCACGGCAATGACGTCACGTATGCAGATATCGCGAGATGATCACCAGGGCAGGTTCAGTCCACAGCTGTCACCTCACAGTTATCCTTTTTTTTTTTTTTTTTTTCTTGTGATGAGGATTTCTCTTTGCAACTTTCAGAGACACAATGTGGTTTTTCGAACTCTAGTCACTGTGCTGGACCCGACATCTCCAGAAAAGGGTTCTGTTTGGTGTACACGCGCATCCCCGGAGGGCTGGCAGGGGGAGGCACTTAGGGACCAGGCGTGTGGAGGAGCCAGCGTTTGAACATGCCTGTTGCAAGCCCGAGACACAGAGCTGCGGAGGGTGGAGGGTCTCTCCCTGGCTATGGGATGCTCAGGCCTGAAATTTGTCCCCGCCCCCACCAGGGAGGCAGGAAGTGCAACCCCATCCTCCACCAGGGACACATGGAGAAGGCGCCCCCCCCCCCCCGCAGGGGCTCTGGGGATAGAGGTTGCTCCTCAGACACCATCCACAGGGGCCACGACGTGGACAGTGTCCCTGGAGTTGTGCAGCCCAGGGTCCTGTGCCCAGCGGAGAATCCTGTGACGCTCAGTATTCAGGCCATGCCTTTCCTTCTGGGAGGCGGGGGCTAGCTCAAGTTCAAGCTGTGGCCTGCGCACGCTTACCTGCCTCTACCCCACTCCTGCTTACTCACTTCAGAGACTGGGGAAGCACGTAAGTGACATGGCCAGCGCGCTTCTGTCAGTAACCATAACTATAAAAACATATCTATGATAATCATCCTATTGAGCAATTACAATAAGCCAGGCACAGTGGATAATTTCATGTCACACAAGCCTAGGAGGTAACTATTATTATTACCCCCATTTCACAGACAAGAAAACTGAGGCCAGAGACATTAAAAGACTGAGTCAGGTCACACAGCTTATCATTAGTGATATTCAAAGCTGTGTCTTACAGATGTGTTTAGCCACCAGGCTTAAAAGGAAGAACAGCATTATTTATATCAATAGACCCCATTTTCCTTTGTTTCATGAGCATTCCCTTCTGGACACAAAGCACTTTTCCTGCCCTCTGCAGTCACGGCCTCGATAAAGGCAAAGTAAAAATCTGGTATTGAAATGCATCTAAGGCAGAAAGTCTCTCTGCTGTCTGTCCATCACTCCTTTGCAGGATATTCAATAAACTTCTATCTCCTTTGGAAAAAAAAAAAAAAGATGCAGTTCCTGCCTTGCTCTGTCAGTAGAGCATGCAAGTCTTGATCTCAGGGTCATGAGTTCAAGGCTCATGCTGGCTGTGAACCTACTTAAAAAAGTTTTTTGTTTTTTTTTAATGGGGACATCTGGGTGGCTCAGTTGGTTAAGCACTTGGCTCTTGACTTTGGCTCAGGTCAAGATCTCACAGTTTGTGGGTTCGAGCCCTGCGTTGGGCTCTGTGCTGACAGCTTGGAGCCTGGAGCCTGCTTCACATTCTGTGTCTCCCTCACTCTCTGCCCCTCCCCCACTCACTCTCTGTCTCTCTCTTTTTCAAAAATAAACATAAAAAATTTTAATAATAATAAAATAAAATAAAAAGAAAAGACAAAAATGCATCTAAACTCTGACACCAACTAGCTGGGTGTCAGTCTGCTTGGCTCTCCCTTATGAGGAGACATAATAGAACCATACAGCATTCTGGTCAAAAATGTTTAATCAGAATCTAAACACGAGAAAAATGACAACTCCAGAACATGGGACATTTTCAAGGCAACTGACCTGTCTCTTCCACACGATTCTTCAAAAGTCAGTGTCATATGAGGACGCCCGGGGGGCTCAGTCGGTTGAACGTCTGACTTCGGCTCAGGTCATGATCTCACGGTTTATGTGAGTTTGAACCCTGTGTCGGTCTCTGTGCTGACAGCTCGGAGCCTGGAGCCTGCTTTAGATTCTGTGTCTCCCTCTCTCTTTGCCCCTCCCCTGCTCACGCTCCCAATCTCTCTCTCTCTCCTCCTCTCAAAAGTAAATATTAAAAAAAAAAAAAAGTCAATGTTGTGAAAGACCTAAAAGGACAGGACAGCAAAAAGGAGGCCGGGAACCTTGTTGGATTCTGGGGGTCCTCTAAAGGACCCTGTGTTTGAGGGATCCCTGGGAAAGTGTGAATGTGGACGACAGTAAAGGGCAGTAAGGAGACGGCATTACATTTCTCCTACGATAATGACAACGTGGACGCGCATCCGGGCTCCTAATGGTGAAGCACCAACCGGTCTGCAAGGTGCTCTCAAAAGACATTGAAAAAACAGTAACAAAAGAGATCAAAGAAGACAGAGAAACAAAAGGAGCAAATTACTGACAGTGTGTGATGCAAGGAAGGGTGTACTCTTCAGGGCGCTATTCCTGTCGGTCTTCTTTCAAAATAAAAAGGGTCTGGCATTTTTTCAAAAGAAAAAGAGAGAGAAGGGCACCTGGCTGGCTCAGTCTTGATCAGAGCGTGCGACTCTTGATCTCGGGGCTGTAAGTTCGAGCCCCCCGTTGGTGTAGAGAGAACCTAAAAATAAAATCTTCAAAAAAAGGGGGGGGATGGGTGAAGAGAGAGAAGAGGAGAGGAAAGAGAAGTTGGATGGGGCTGCTATTTCAGGGCCCCTTCCGGCCTTGAGTCAAGGGCCCTGCGTCAGTCTGGTAGCAGCAGAAGCACCCAGCACCACAGACTGGGCGGCTTAAGTCTCCCCACAGTTCTGAAGGCTGAAGGTGGAAACGTCAGCAGGTTTGGTTTCTTCCAAGGCCTCTTCTTGGCTTGCCAACAGCTTTCTCTTTCCTTCTTTCTTTTTCTTTCTTTCTTTCTTTCTTTTTCTTTCTTTCTTTTTCTTTTCTTTCTTTCTTTTTCTTTCTTCTTCTTTCTTTCTTTCTCTCGCTCTCTTTCCTTCTTTCTTTCTCTTTCTTTCTTTTTAAGTTTATTTATTTATTTTGAGAGTACAAGTGGGGAAGGGGCAGAGAGAGAGGGAAAGAGAGAGAGAATCCCAAGCAGGCTCCGCACCGTCCGTGCAGAGCCCAACGTGGGGCTCGAACTCACCAAGCCTGAGCTCACAGCCTGAGCCGACATCCGACACTTAACTGACTGAGCCACCAGGCAATGGCTTTCTTGTGTCCTCACAGGCCTTCCCTCTGTGCATGCTCGGGCGCCTTTCTCCCTAGAAGGACGCGGGTTACACCGGAGGGGGCCCATCCTAAGAGCATGGATCTAACTCCATCACCTCCATAAAGGTCATCTCCAAACACGGCCACGTTCTCAGGTACCGGAGGTTAGGGCTTCCACAGATGAATTTGAGGAAGGACACAATTCTGCCCATAAGAGACCCTAAGACTAGCCGGAGCTTCACCCCAAACTCCACAGGGGCACAAAGAGGCCTTTTCAGGAAATCTCGTTTCTGCTCCCCACTGAGCACTGCGGCTGAGCTCCAGGCCTGGCTGGAGGACTACTGCAGGCACCTGACAGGAGAGGGAGGGAGGGAGGGAGAGAGGGAGAGAGGGAGAGAGAGAGAGAGAGAGAGAGAGAGAGAGAGAGAGCGAGAGCGAGAGAGCTCTTCCTTCACCTTCGACACCGCCACCAACCTTCTCATCCAGTCCTGCCCCGTCCCCCACCCCCCTCCTCCCCCTTCCCCACCCCATGCACAGACAACACAACACGAACACCCAACGAATCGTTCAGGGTCAAAGTCATGCCAAGTGACCCGTGGCAAGACTCTTCCCTACCCTGAGTGCAATGTAACAGGCCTCTTCCTGGAGCCCCAGAGTCCTTCCTTCGTTCCTTAGGGGATGGGCCCCAGCCCCTCAGTGTTTTCATTCCCAGCCAAACAGCACACCATCTTGCAGAACCAGAACGCTGGGGAAGGGGGGCGGGCCCTTCCTCCTGGCCGTCACTCACAGACTGAAGCAAACCACTCCTGACCCCAGCCCCAATGGCAAAAATCATATTTACTATAGTTACATGGCAAATGAAATTATAACAAGTAATGGCTTCCTTTTTTACCTGTAATTAGGTAAAAGACTCCAAACCTTTTTTTAAAATATTTTATTTTTAAGTAATTTCTACACCCAATGTGGGGCTCGAACTTACAACCCCAAGAAATCAAGAGTCACAGCTTCACTGACTGAGCGCAGGAGCAGGGGTAGGGGAGAGGCAGAGGGAGAAGAAAACAGAGGATCCGAAGCAGGCTCCACGTTGTCAGCGCAGAGCCTGATGCAGGGCTTGAACTCATGTGCCCTGAGCTGAAGTCGGGTGTTTACCCGACTGAGACACCTGGGTGCCCCAACCCTTGCAATTTCTTATTCGTCACTTTCTCATCCTAGACCCCAGCTCACCAGCAAGGATGCATTTTGACTTTCGTGGGCCCGAGGCACCTCTGTCATTGAGGATGGTCTCCTCTATAAAAATAATAATAATAATAAAAAATAAAAATAAAAATTGCATTTTAGGACTGCAGTAGTATCAATATGAATATACTCCAGGCTGAACTCCTTATTCTGTATTTATTATTACTTCATTCTTTGTTCTGTTCTGATTTTAAAAGAAATTAAAACATTTCTGTGGGCCCCTATTGTCTGGAGAGCCCTAGGTAAGCCTATGGGAGAAGTCAGCTTGCCTCCTTCCCCGCATCTGCAAAGTCCCTCACGGCTCCACCCTTTCTCCTCCTTTCTTTGGCCTTTCCTTCCAGCTCTTGGAGGGCAGGGGATGGCATGTCACATCTTTTCAAAAATAAAAAAGATAAAGCTTGGGGCGCCTGGGTGGCTCAGTCAGTTGAGCGTCTGACTTCAGCTCAGGTCATGATCTCATGGTTCTTGAGTTTGAGCCCCGCATTGGGCTCTCTGCTGTCAGCACAGAGCCTGCTTTGGATCCTGTCTCCCTCCCTCTCTGCCCCTCCCGATTCACACATGCGCTTTCTCTCTCAAAAATTAACAAACGTTTAAAAAGCAAAAACAAATAAATGACAATTCTTCATATGAAAAACGCCCTTCCTCTGGTATGTGACAGTCACTGAGATTGTTGTGAATGCTCCTCAGCTTTCTCTTTCGACAGGAAAAAAATAAATAGGAAGCAACCCAAAGCTTTAGCAGTAGGGCCAAGGCACTCAGGATTCTCTGCGTTGAGTGAGTGAACATGTCTCCTGAATGGATTTTTGTGAAGCCTTTGAAACAATGCTTACAAGGGCCTCGTAATACTTTGGGAAGAAGGTTAGGTTAATTAAGCACAAGGAAGGCAAAGGCACAATATAGACATTATGATCACAACCATACAGAATTTGCAAAGAAAAAGGCTGTAAAGAAAAACAGTCATTTCATAAGCCGTGTTCCTGTTATCATCATTCCTTACATAGAATCATCCTGTATATAACTCCCTTACAAGCACGATAGAGTTTTGTTATTGGTTTTAATCCTAAGAAATATACTACGGTGTTAACAATGGCTGTCTGGGGGCGCCTGGGTGGCTCAGTCGGTTAAGCATCCGGCTTAGGCTCAGGTCATGATCTCACAGTCTGTGGGATCGAGCCCCGCGTCGGGCTCTGTGCTGACAGCTAGCTCAGAGCCTGGAGCCTGCTTCAGATTCTGTGTCTCCCTCTCTCTCTGACCCTCCGCTGCTCGGATTGTCTCTGTCTCTCAAAAATAAATAAAAAACATTAAAAAAAACACACACACAAACAATGGCTGTCTGCAGGCTGGGGATTGTAGACTTACGTGGACTACTTGGCCATGCAGTATTTCCTAACCGGTGGATAAAAATGGTATATTTTAAAAAATGTATTTAAGGGGCGCTTGGGTGGCTCAGTCCGTTAAGCATCCGACTCTTGATTTTGGCTCAAGTCATTATCTCCCAGTCCTTGTCTCACAGTTCGTTTGAGCCCCACTCTGGGCCCTGCGCTGAAAATGCAGAGCCTGCTTGGGATTCTTTCACTCAAAATAAACAAATAAACTTAAGAAAAATAATAATAAATGTATTTAAAAGTCAACAATGACAAACAGACCGATGGGACGTCATAAAGTGAAGGGAACTTTCTCTCCCCCTCAGTTTGAAGCTGGGAAACTGAGGCCCCAGAGGCAACCAAGGCCTTGCTAAGGGGGGCAGAAGGGAACTGTAGGATCATACCAAGGACCTTCCCAGGCCGCCACAGCAGTCCCCACGCTGCCCACGATGCAGTGAGTGGCGGAGCCACCCGCTCAAACGTCACTTGCTAAGGCGGCCAAAGTGTCCGCCACGGACGTCCCGAAGGCTGGCAGCGGTGGCTGCAGGAGCCCTGAAACGCCGGGAGGCGGGGGCGGGGCTAGGGGCGGGGGCTGGGGGCGGGGCGCGGAGGACCGCCCCCCCCCCGCAGAGGACCGCCCCCTGAGTAATCCTTTTCCCCAGTGCCCCGCTGCTCTTTCCTGCTGAGTCACGCCGAGCCTGTTTTTCGCTGAGTCACGGTCCCGATGTCTCTGTTTTCGCTGAGTCACGGTTCCAGCTGCTTCCTGCCTCACTCCCTTGGGGCTAAGTCCGGGCCGCCAAGCCCCGGGCTCAGCACGTCCTACTGCCTGCTGTGTCCCCATCCGCGCAGATCCAGCGTCCGCCCCTCGCCCCCGGGTCCTCCCCAGCCTCCCCAGCCTTGCGTTAGGGACCTTGCTTTCTCAGCCGCCTCTGAAGACCAGGCGCTCAGCAGACATAACAGCCCAGCAGGGTGGCCTGTGATCCCACGTGCAGGAGGAGATCTACTCAGAATGGGGGGAGGGTTCAGCGCAAAACAGCCCCTTAGTCCCTTAGTTTCCCCAAATGACAATTGTCATGAGCATGCTATGGATGAGCACACCCCAGTTGTGTCTTTCTCCAATGTCAGCTCTATTGCGTCCTATAGCGAGGTTAACGTATTTATAAAGCAGGTTCAGGATTCTAAACTCACTGACGTTTCAGACGTGATTAGCCTGGCTTCGTACATGGCACACAAAGCAAGAACATAAGTCACACAACAAACAAGATAAGGGAGTGGGTAGGAAGTTAATGAAACAAAGGAGAAGTTAGTCTGTGGGGCAAAGTTGAGATAAAACCTCGGTCCAGTTCTGGTCACTTATTGCTGGTTATATTGAAGCGTGAAGGATCTCGCTTCTGTTCAAGATTAATCACGCAGAACCTTTCCCACAGCTGCCTTTTTTTAAGTGGTCAGACGCAGAGGGGTCAATGTCTGAAGACTCTTGCCTGTTTGCTGCAAAGATCTTCCCATTTTTAAAGGGATTTACTCAGTCTTGGGCCCCTGAAGACTCCCTCTGCTTTCTGCCTGTTATCATCAGTTCCGGGGTGTCAGCTGATGCTGGTCTAGAGATAGCTCACAGCTGCAGCACCCTTAACTGCTTTCCTCATTGCTAGACACGGCCCCTGCTGCACATGAGTGACTCCACCTTGTCCGCTATGGTCATGAAACCTGGGGGGCAGCAAAGCAGCAGGACGGCCAGGTGGCATGCAGGATCTGGTTTGGAACCCAGACGGTGGGCAGAACAGTTGGGGGGCAGAACAGTTGGGGGGCCATCGATGCCCTCTGAATGCAGGCTTTATATAATGCATTTGCGTTGAAGTGAGAGTCCCTGACATTTATAATCCTACTGTGGTTACCAGAGACTCTACTCTGGGATAATACACGCTAAAGGATTTGGGGGCAAAGGGGAATGATGTCTGCAACTTACTCTCTAATAAGCCAGAAATATGTATTTTTACAGATATGTAATATATATATTAAATATGCAAAGATTTAGCATACACACATTAAATATGCATGTATATGTAAAAATGTAAAAAAGAGTGTGTGTATGCCTAAATAGTCAAGTGAGCAGGACTGACAAGACAAATGTGACAAAATATTGACAACTGGCGAACCCAGGTACGGGATTTCTGTGTACTATTCTTGCAACCTTTCTGGACATTGGAAATTTTTTCATGGAAGGTTACTTACTGAGGGAAAAAAAAAAAAAGACGAGGAATACAAGGTTTGAACTTTCAAATGAGAGCAACGTTCGTTAGATTTTAGTGCCCCCACCCTACTCAGAACCATCTAGAAATTTCTAGGTAGGAAACAGGCTCTGGCAGAATCCTGAAAGGGGAACTAGATGCCATTCTCTGACTAAACAGAACAAGGAGTGCTTCCTGAGTGAGGGCTTCCTCTTCCACAGGCTCCCTTCTGAGCTTCTTACATAGTTTGAGCTGATTTGATCCTTAACACTTCCCCTAGGGCTGCTGCGGTTATTACTTATCATTTTGTCATATGAGGAAATAAAGCTTAGAGGCTTAAAGTGCACACGTGTAGTAACCTATGGATACTGGATTTGACACAGTCTTTTTGTTTAGAGGTCAGTGCTTTAACCTGTCTACACTATCTAGAAGTGCCCGGATCACGTGGAGCCAGGTTGAACCAGGTCCGGGAGCCCCTCGGAGGCTCCCTGTGGGCCCGGCTGTCCTAGCTGCCCGCACTCTCCAGACCAGACTGCTGCCTGCTCTGGTCACAGGTCTTCAGTCACTGGATCGGGGCAAATGGAAGCTGGACAGGGCTTGAGAAAGATGTTCTTCTACACCCTTCACTGCTCCAGCCCCAGGGGCTCCGGACAGCTGCTTCTGTGGAACTTGAGCGTGCTCTAAGGGGTGGGGGAGCAAAATTTGCCACCCCAAAACATGCCACTTCGGCACACTGATGATTTTGAGTTAGTTACTTAAGAAACAGCCAGTGCACGGATACTCTTAGTATTTTTTGTCCCTCCGAAAGCAGGAAATAAATCTTGCCTGTGAAAGGCATCCTTCCTGTAACCTAGAAGAAGGTAGAAGGTGGCTTTCTTATCGCCGGGGGCCAGGGAATCAATCCAAGTCTGAGAAGTATGCACAAACAACCCTTCTTACTTCCTCGCTAATTTACTACCCGAAATCCAAACCGATTTGGCTTGTCGACGCTTCGCAAATTTATCTTTTCTTTGTCTGAAACGTATGAAAGCTGCCCAGTTTGGTCATTTCTTTGAGTCCTATATTTAAAATTTTTTTTTCATGTTTATTTATTATTGAGAAAGAAATAGAGCATGAGTAGGGGAAGGCAGAGAGAGAGGGAGACACAGAATCCAAAGCAGGCTCCAGGCCTCAGCACAGAGCCCGATGTGGGGCTCAAACCCATCAACTGTGGGATCATGCCTTGACCCGAATTTGGATGCTTAACCAGCTGAGCCATCCAGGCGCCTCGAATCCCATATTTTTATAGGCTCTCTTATGTACAAGATTAAATTTGTTTTTCTCCTGTTACTCTCTCTTACGTCCATTTAAGTATTAGCCTCGTCTGAAAATCTAGAAGGGAAGCATGGGAAGGTTTTTCTCTCCTGAGAGAGAGAGAGAGAGAAAGAGAGAGAGAGAGAGAGAGAGAGAGAGAGAGAGAGTCCCAGGTGACTGCTAAGCCTCATTTGCTAAATGTGTAGGACTGCCTCTAGGAAAGTGAATCCCATGCGGTCCTTGCTGCCTGCATGGAGCTCAGAGTTGGGGTGAGGGCAGCTGGGGTGTGGGAAGCTCAATGGGGGGCCTTATAAGTTTAGGGGAACAACTTTAGGAAAGCCTGGGCTGGGTCTGTTTGTTTCACAACTTGCTTTTATTATTATTGACATGTAATTAACACAAACCCTACATATTTAAAGTCTGTCATTTGATGAGTTTTGACGTGAGTGTAGCCATGAACTCTCCCCACAATCGAGATAATGAATATATTCGCCACTCCCGAGTTGCCTCATGGTCCTTGGTGATCCCCTTCCAACTAGGTAAGCACGGTCTGATTGGATTAGCGTGCATGTTCCAAAATGTTACAAGATCCTATACTCATTTTACATATAATTTTATATAAACGTAATAAGTAAGAATTATTTTTTTAATCTGGCTTCTATTACTCAGAATTATGACTTTGAGATTCATTTGTGCAGATGCCCAGAATAATTCCGCTTTATTGCTGGGTATCCGGCATATGTTTGCACCACAGGTGTTTCTCCATTCACCTGTTGATGGACATATGGGTTGTTTCCAGTTTGGGACTATTACCAATAAAGCCACTGTGGGGGCACCTGGGTGGCTTTAGTCAGTTAAGCGTCTGACTTCAGCTCAGGTCATGATCTCACGGTTCGTGGGTTTGAGCCCGGCATCAGGCTCAGAGCCTGGAGCCTGCTTCAGATTCTGTGTCTCTTTCTCTCTCTGCCCCTCCCCTGTTCACACTCTGTCTTTCTCTGTCAAAAATAAATAAATGTAAAAAAAAAAGTTAAAAAAAAAGCATCTCAACAAAGAACAATGCAGTTGACCCTTGAATAACACAGGGGTTAGGCACGGGACACCCCGCACGGTTGAAAATCCATGGTAACTTCTGACACCCCCAAACTTAACTACTAACAGCTCACTGTTGACCAGAAACCTTACTGGTAACACATGAACGCATGTTTTGTATGCTGTATATATTATGCACTGTACTCTTCCAATAAAGTAAGCTCGAGAAAAGAAAATGTTATTAATAAAACCATAAGGAAGGGGCACCTGCCTGGCTCAGTCGGTAGAGCATGGGACTCTTGATCTCAGGGTTATAAGTTCGAGCCCCAACACTGACTGCAGAGATTACTTCAAAATAAAATCTTACAAAAAATCATAAGGAAAGGAAAATACATTTACAGTGCTGTACTGTATTTATAAAAAAAAGAACATTCCTTACATAAGTGGACCTGTGTCATTCCAACCCGTGCTGTTTGAGTCAAGTGTACCTGCGGTATGTTTGCAGAGACGTGGTAAGACACAGGAAAGGGGCTGAGGTTTTAAAGGGCAGCAGTGGTGGGTGTGGAAACTCTTGGGGGGAATTTAGGGAAGATAAGACTTAAATTTTTTTTTAATGTTTTATTTATTTTTGATATAGAGAGAGACAGAGCATGAGAGGGGGAGGGGCAGAGAGAGAGGGAGACACAGAATCTGAAGCAGGCTCCAGGCTCTGAGCTAGCTGTCTGCACAGAGCCTGACGCGGGGCTCGAACTCACAACCGTGAGATCTGACCTGAGCCGGCCGCTCAACCGACTGAGCCACCCAGGCGCCCCGGGAAGATAAGACTTAATAATAAGACTTACCGTCTTACCTCTTGTTGATTCCTCTGGATGCCATCTCTGAGCTGGTAAGAGTCTGGATTTATCTCAGGGGATTGAGAGTCTAAGCCTGGTTTTATGCAAAAAAGGTGGAAGTCAGATAGCTTTTTTCTTTTTTGGATTTGCCAGTTCTCAATGGTCTTTTGCTCAAGAGAAGCCTTATGCAAAGTGGCATATTCGGGGATGGAATGTACTGTATCATTTTTTTTAATGTTTATTTATTTTATTTAATTTTGAGGGAGAGAAAGAGACAGAGTGTGAGCAGGGGAGGGACAGAGAGAGAAAGAGGGAGACACAGAATCCGAACAGGCCCCAGGCTCCGAGCTGTCAGCACAGAGCCCGACACGGGGCTCTAACTCACGAACCATGAGACAGACAGGCGCCCCTGTATCATTTTAAGATCTCCCCCACCCCAGAAGAAAGGGAAGGTCCCAGTTGCTCTACATTTTCAATAGTGAGGATAGTCAATCTTTTTATTTTTAGCCATTCAAAGAGGTGTATAGTGGTATCTCATTGTGATTCTAATTTAAATTTCCCTGACTGTATATAAACTGGAACACCTTTCCATGGCTTAGCATCCATATATCTCTTTTGAGGGATTGTCCAAACTTTTTATCTACTTTTAAAATTAACTTATTTGGGGGCGCCTGGGTGGCTCAGCCAGTTGAGCATCCGACTTTGGCTCAGGTCATGATCTCATGGTTCGTGGGTTTGAGCCCCATGTCAGGCTCTGTGCTGAGAGCTTGCTCAGGGCCTGGAGCCTGCTTAGGATTCTGTGTGTCCTTTCTCTCTGCCCGTCCCCTGCTTGCACTCTGTCTCACTCTGTCTCTCAAAAATAAATAAACGTAAAAAAATTTTTAATTAATAAATAAAATTAACTTATTTGGCTTTTTTAAAAAAGTAATCTCCACAACCTCAAACCTATTTGCCTTCATATTATTGAATCATACAAGCTCTTTACATATTCTAGGGACACATCCTTTGTTGGATATATGTTTGTGAAAACTGTCTCCTAGTCTCCAGGTCGCCTCTTATTTTTTATGTCATTTGAAGAACCAAGTTGTTCATTTTGATAAAGTCCCACTGATTAATATTTTTCCTTTTATATGTTGTGCTTTTTGTGTTGCATTTAAAAAATTTTTTTTTTAATGTTTTATTTATTTTTGATACAGAGAGAGACAGAGCATGAGAGGGGGAGGGGCAGAGAGAAGGAGACACAGAACCGGAAGCAGGCTCCAGGCTCTGAGCTAGCTGACCGCACAGAGCCTGACGCGGGGCTCGAACCCACAAACGTGAGATCTGACCTGAGCCGAAGCCGGACGCTTAACTGACTGAGCCACCCAGGCGCCCCTGTGTTGCATTTTTAAAAAGACGTTCATCATTGTTTCTTCTTGCCTTTTTATTTAAAAAGATTTTTTTACATTTATTTATTTTTGAGAGACAGAGCGTGAACGGGGGTGGGGGGGGGAGAGAGAGAAAGAGACAATCAGAAGCAGACTCCAGGCTCTGAGCTAGCGTTTAGCACAGA
>PISW01011401.1:0-40857 GCA_004023785.1 Mungos mungo
TGATAGGCCAATACAACAGTTTTCTCAAAAGGTACTTACAGAAACAAGTGCATTATTACATATATTCTCTAGTATCATCTTAACATGCTGAAATGATTAAGTATTCATCTCAAGCTATTAACCTATTTTTATTCAAATGTGTTTACATTTTGAATAAAATGCAGAGTTCTCAATTGTTTGAGTTAGCTTTTCTACCAAAATTTTATTTTGAAATGATAGGCTTTTATTAATTTACTGTGAAAAGTTCATTCTATATAAATAAATGGAGCTATTACATAACAGGATTTTATAAAATAATTTAAAAACTACTTCTCTGATGGAATCACATAAAAATCTGTTTGTCTAAAAGCAAGTTTTTCTGGCTTAACAAAGATTCTTTTATTTCCATAGAGAGGAAGGAAACGAATTCAGTGGTTCTCAAAGTGGGGTCTCTGAACCAGGAGCATCTGCGTCACGTGGGAACTTCTCAGAAATGCAAGTTATTGGGAATAACTACACACCTGCTAAATTAGAAAATGGGAGGTGGGACCCAGCAGTCTGTGTTCCAGCAAGTTCCCCAGGTGGTTCTGCTGCTCTGAAATTGGAGAAGCCAAGCCCTGCAGGAGAGGCTGCCTCCTCTCAGACCTCGCAGTAAGACTGGAGCATGTTTCACTGATGAGTGGATCAAGAAGACGTGGTTTATATACACATGGCATGAGAAAGAATGAAATATGGCCATTTGTAGCAACGTGGATGGACCTCGAGGGTGTCATGCTAAGTGAAATAAGTCAGGTGGAGAAGGACAGATACCATATGTTTTCACTCATATGTGGAACAGGAGAAACTTAACAGAGGACCATGGGGAGGGGAAGAGGGGGAAGAGTTAGGGAGGGGCAGGGAGGCAAATCATGGGAGACACTTGAATCCTGAAAACAAACTGAGGGCTGAAGGGGTAGAGGGAAAGGGGAAGGGGGTGATGGTGATGGAGGAGGGCACTTGTGGGGAAGAGCCCTGGGTGTTAAATGGAAACCAACTTGACGATAAACTATAAGTAAAAAAACAAAGTCATGTTTATTGAGATAAAATGTACAAAGTCACGTTTATTGAGGAAAAAAGACCGGAGCACGCTTGGCAGTGTGCTTTAGGTACCTGCTGTGAATTGCGGCTATCCTTCTAAGCAACACTTACACACCGTTTTCTAGTCTGTTTGAATAGTTGGGTGATTTTCAGCTATTCAAAACAGTACATATTGCAAAAGCAACTTGACTAGGTTGTGTGAGTAACATTGTAAAGTGCCATAAAGTGTTTAATATGTTTATGTGTATATGTGCTATGTATGTGCTATGCATCACACAGAGGAGACATTATTTTAATGTAGATAATTAGTATTCAAATTATTAGTCTTAGTTCACGTTCCCTTTCTGCATAGCAAAACAAATAAACAAAAAAAATCCATAAAATATCGTACCCATTATATACTCAAAGACATTTAAACCCAAGAGGAACTTTAGAAGTTACCTAGTTCAAGTCCCTTGTCTTATGGATGAGAGAAAACTGAAGGGAAGCTGGGTTAGGCAAAGATCAGAAGCCAGGGCTGTCAACTCCTAGACAACCTTTTTTTTTTTTTTTTTAATTTTTAACATTTTTTCATTTCTGAGAAACTGACAGAGGAGGAGTGGGGGAGGGGCAGAGAGAGGGAGACACAGAATCCGAAGCAGGCTCCAGGCTCCTAGCTGCCAGCACAGAGCCTGACATGGGGCTGGAACCCACGAGCAGCAAGATCATGACCTGAGCTGAAGACGGATGGACGGATGCTTAACCAACTGAGCCACACAAGTCCCCCACCTAGACAACCCTTTTGCAGAGCAAGCCAGCGCATGCTCTGGAATTTTCTTCAGATTATTTTCCAGTACTAATCTCTCCATCCTCATTCCCTCATATATGAACTGACACTATTATTCAGAATTGCAAAGCTATTAGGTTAAAAACCTTCTGGATTACATAAGCCTAGACACACATAAATAGAAAATCAATTTAAAAAATACATGCGAAAGCCACAGACTTGTACATTTAGTGAAATCTTGATGCTGGACATGAGACAAACATATGCTAGATATGTACAAATTCAAGTTTCTTGTGTACATGTAATCACTTTTTAGTTTGTGTTGTGCACTACTATATATACATGCAAGAAACCAATTCTCAGCAATTACTTTATTCTGAAGAATGTCTTTGAGTTAACCTTACCTAGTATAATGTGACCATTATATATGATCTTCGGAGCTTCACTAATATGGGAAACAACATCATATAGAATAGGGGGAAATTATGTGAAAATAAGGAGAAAAAATCTATTTTAACTAGAAAAGCCTCTAGCAACATATGTTTTCGTTATTCTCCTTTTTCTTTATATCACCTCAAATATTCCTTAGACATTAAAAAATTACAGAAAAATATAACTTACGGTAGCACAGTATGAAAATTCAAGTTTTGAACCTTCTAGTTATAGCCTAGTATGATTTGAATATATTCTCTCTGTTGTATATTCTTTTCTCCTATTGTATTTTCATATCACATATCCAAACCTTCTTATTAGCAGTGACATTTCTTAGACTAATGCCATCCATTGATGTAGTGCATTCTGCCCCCTCCAGAAATCTGGGCATTGTCAAGGTCAAAACCTCATATGGTATTTTCTGCATTACAGGACATGCTATATCCATGCTGTATCCAAGCCGTGTACGGACAGTTAATTATCTGCTGCCATGCGCACCTTCTTGATTGGCCTTCCTATTAAGGCTTTAACAGAGGAAGCGGAGGATCTGTGGCTTACACTGAAAAACTGTTACATTGCAAGCTGAGCACTGAACTAAAATCTCATCCTAATGCATCGTTAGAGAAAAAGCCTGAGGTACTGAAAGAACTATGATTTTTCCACTTCCTAAGTGCTTAAAGAAGTTTTAGATTAATGGCTTTTGATGCTTTTAATGATGTCAAGAATGGAATTTAAGTGCCTTGTTAATTCCCTTGATTTGCTGCCAAATATTAAAGGCAGTTCATGATTACGGAGTTAATCTTTTCTGATTATGAAATCCATTATAGGAAGAAAAATACAAAATTCAGAAAAATAAAAATGATTCATAAAAAATTAGAATATATTTATAAGAAGAACAGAATGTTTGGACATGGGTTTAAAATTCCTCTGGAAGGATTTCTTACAAGACTATAAGATATCTTTGTGTATATTAGTATTTAAGCCATTGCTTCATCCTTAAGTTAGACCTCATGTTTTTCATTTTTTAAACTCTTTTTAAACTTCCCAGTCACAGTCACAACACATGATGCGATGCAAACCTGAAGTGATTTGTTTAATCTTACTACCCTAATCAGCTAACAAGATCTCTCTTCTCAAATCTTGGAGCTTGGAAAAACCCAGTTATTAATTCCTTACTATCTCTTCCCGAAATTCTCTGGTTTGCTGACATGTTAATAAGATTCCAAGAATGTTCTAAAGAAAGCAAAATCACCACTAAAAATGACTGTGTCCTGAACTTACAAACTATTTCTTTCCTCCCTCTCCCTGAATTTATTTTCAACTAAAATAAATTTTGTCCTTGGATGTGTGTACATAACTCCCTGGGCAGGCTATGTTCTCTTATTATCAAATATAAATATTGAAAGCCTTAAAGACTGTTCTTAAACCTAATTCAAATTACCTTTGCCAGCATAACAAATACCCCAGGGTAGGTGTATTAAAAGCTCTAAAAAGATTCTGCTTTTACTTTTTAGCCAAATGGACATGTTTTATTCAGGATCCCCAAACAAAACCCTTATTCAGCTCATTGTATTACCTTTGAGGGGGTGTCTTCCTTCACTCTTTACCCTTTCAGGCCCTTCACTCTGGCTCCCTGCATCTCTGAGCTCCCAGCCTGCTTCAGGACTTCAGTACATTGAGGAACTACCTCTTCCACCTTCCCCAGATGAAAAGCAATGCTCGATCTTCCTTTAGGCTCATCAGTTTTTTCCCAGAGAAAACATCCCTGACCCTTCAGATTCATATAATGGCCCTCCATATCTATATGCCTTGGCATCCCAGCCTCTCCATTGCAACTGTTGTTACAGATCTAATTTTACATTTAACTGTATAGTGTTTTAAATTGTTGCCTGTCTCTATAACTTAGCAATACTGAAGTTAAGGCTCATGCTCTTTCTTCCACCATTATCAACCTCAAGCATCTACGTGCCTGCCACAGAGTAGGTACACACCCCCCATCTGTTGATTACATGACAACAAATGAATGACTGTCCAAAGCACATAAACACTGGCATGTGGCCAAAGGGCTGAACATATGAGTAAGCACAAACCATCTCTTCGTGAACTCTACCAGAGGTTAGCATTTGTACTGGCCTGAATCCCCACGTAACCTCTGTCCTGCAAAAGCATTCTGAAATGCTCTGGTAAACACACACACACGCACGCACACACACACACGTGTATTTGGATGAGGACATTATTGTTCACATGCACAGATATCAGTGTTTTGGGTGGTTAAGACTGCTCCATTCAACAGTGATACATCAGTTTTTTTAAAAAATAATTCTTCTTATTAAAAATTCCTGAGAGTTAAAGAACTACTCTGTACTAAGATCCTGAAGAAAAAGTCCAAATTAGGCAGACTTAGCTATGTCTCAAGATGCTAGGGGAAGAAGGTGAAAACTCTAGTCCATGGATGCAAACAACAGATTTCTGATGATCAGTCATATTTTTTTCTTCTGTCAGTCTTTTAAAAGATGGTGGGAAAGTGAAGCAAGTTTCACTTAAAATGAAGTAGCCACTGTGTCCTTATTGGTTTTAAAATGCATTTTTAGTTTCTTACTATTTTGCTATGTGCTATGTGTAAAAAAAAATAATAAAGCCAGATTTTGCAGACAGAAAATTTATTTCCCATTGGCTATTTGCTCTGAGTGTCCTTTCCAGTCCTTAGTCTTTTCAGATGCAAGATGGAAATAATGTTAGCAAACTCCACTAAAAACGAAAAGAGATGGAATATAGAAAGTTTGTAGCTCTGTGCCTGTCCCCAGAGTATGTGTTTGCTTTTCCTCTCTGCAGACCTGCTATGGATAAGACTCCAGGGTTCACAATGGGAGTCTCTAGTTTATCTAGGTAACTGTGTGAGGTGATTATGCTAACAGCCATTTGTTTTAACTTAGAGAAATTAAAGCAACTTTGAGAGGGACAAGGGTTTTATTTTCCTTTCTCAACTAGAAAGCAGCTTAACGTTTGCATTTGAAACATATAAAAATACATGTTTGACTATAAAATGTATCCTTGGCTTTTGTGTTAAGCTGTGCTTTCACGAGGAAAAAATATTTTTTGAAAAATGAAAAAATAATATTTTTCTGAGATTCTCTATGTACACACATGCGCACACATATACATACACACACACGTGCACGCACACACACACAGAGACACCTCATTTCCCCCCTACCATTCTCCCTCTTCCCCACAACGTACCCTTCATTTTCATACTTCCTCAGAAGTAGAGAATGCACTTGCTCTCAAAAACTCTAAGGAATGTATTAGTATTAAAGCTCCAGTTAAGTCTCGCCACTGCTTGGTCACAGGGTTTTTCATCCTGTCCAAAGCTGATTGAAGGTCTTGTAACATGTCTTTGTAGCTATTTCCATAGTGAGCACCCCAAGTATAGAGAAAATCATAGGCAGGTTTCCACATCATCTATGAAGAAAAAAAATAGACTGCAGTTATTGGAAGAAAAACAGAGAGGAAAATAGATGCTTCAAAAAAGAGTTTTAAAAGCCTCTTAGGACATAAAAAAGCTGAATACCAATTATACGTGGACTTACTTAATGTCATTGAAAACACATTTTAATAGCTTATTTCCATCTTGTATCCTGTGTTTCTATGCCTAGAAAGTTTAAAAATAATGACAAGTAGGGCCCTCCCTTTTTTTTGGTCCATCATCTAAACCTTGCTCATGGCCTTGGTATGAATATAAAATTTTTTGTGCAATTTTTTGATGATACTGAGATATTATCAAGATGAACTTATCACTCTCTGAGACACTTTTAAGGTAAAAATAATGACTCTTTTATATTAATAGTATCTGTGGTGAGCTTTGTTACACCACATATCACAAGAAGGAGCTATACAGTATATTTAATGCTTTAAGTCATTTTATTTGAGCAAGGAAAACAATGAAAGAGGTACCTTCATGATAAAGTCCTAAGAGGAAAGTAAAAATACAATTCTATAATTAAAAAAATAATTTAATGAATCATTTTATAACCAAAAGAAAGATCAATATTCAATGTTTTATTATGCTTTCCACAAGCACCTACCAAGACCAATGACATCATTGTTTCCATAGAAATAAATGTACGTCAAAGAAGAACTTCATGTTCGAGCATGTATGTAATGGTAACCAAGACAACCAGGCTCAGAGAGAAAAAAGACAAAGGCCCACCAAAGAAGATAAATTGTAGAATAAACACACACACACACACACACACACACACACACACACACACAGAGAAATATGAGATTAAAATAAATTTTCTCTAAGAAAATGAAAAAATGAACCATGTACTTATAATTGGAATATTTGAAATATAAACTTTATTACCTGCTACTTATTTGGGTTCATTAAACTAATTCATTTGTGATTTTATCACTTGCAAAATGCAGAAACACAGATTATGAGCTCAGTGTTATACAGAATTGCCCTCTTATGATAGAACCTCTTAACAGTAATGTCACGTGAAGCAGGGCTTTGGGATGTAATTTTTCAACTCTGAGAGCCTCATATACTCTACAATTGAAATTAAAAGAATGAAAGACCTAAAAAGGAGTTTCAATTCAATCTACATAAAAGACAGGCATTGAACTAAAAAAATAGTTTGATGTTATTTGTCCAATTTGGCGTTCCTGGGAAGCCAGGAACACTCATATCTTCGTGTCTTTTGATAAAGCTTGATTCTGCAAGGTATTGAGTGGAAAATAATTATCAGAGTTATACCATATCCAGGAGGTCATGATGCATCATCCCAAATGATCTCAGACTTGTATTGCTTTACCCTCTCCAACCTGATTTACAAAGAGCTATATCTTTCATCACTGATAGACTATGAATGAGGTATTCTCCTGTCTATTTTTCTGAATACTCACTTTGAAAGCAAACCTCCCAATCACCACTAATAGCTCAGCAATGGAAGATGAACTATGTAAGGCATATTAACAGAAGCTTTTTGCCAAATTCAATCTTGCCTGCCACTGCTCAGATGCACAGATGCACTAAATAAGTAGAATATTCTGTAGTGCATATATATTAACCCTCTGTAAAAGCTTTGAGACTTGTATTTTATGTTTCATTCACTTAAAATTCCCTGATGCTCAACTAATTGGTACATTTTTTTTCAACTTGCCATATATTGTTTAAAATAATGATATTGATGGCTAAAGCCTTCTCATACTTTATGCTAAGTCCCTTAGTAATTGAATGATAAAAAGATGTATTTGAAGGGTGCCTGGGTGGCTCAGTAGGTTAAGCATCCAACTATTGATTTTGGCTGAGGTCATGATCCCATGGTTCATGAGTTTGAGCCCCTTACTGGGCTCTGTGCTGACGGTGTGGAGTCTTCTTGGGATTCTCTATCTCCCCCTCTCTCTGCTCCTCCCCTGCTCACATGCACTCTCTTTCTCAAAATAAGTAGACAAATTAAAAAAAAGAAATGTATTTGAATATATTTTATGATAAATGGCAACTGAGAGCATTTCAGGACCCAGATGATGGCATAGTATCACAAAAACCAGATGTTTCTTGAAGAATCACATCTGGGTAATTTTCAGTTTATGCACTACTATGTGTGCAGATTCAAAGTAACTTCATAGAGACAGCCAAAATGGCTCCACTGCCTTTCCTTGTAGAAAAACTCTGCATCACATATCTTTCTGCAGCACGGTGGGTTGCTAGGAATAGAAAAGCCCTGAGGCATACTCAATCATGCAGCAGTTCCTTGGTGCTGTTTGAAACGGGAAACACACCAAGGTGGTGCAGGAATGGGGAACTATAGATTCAGGTGTCCAATGATACATTTATCTACTCACTTATGCAGAGAGCTATATAATGCTCTCAATTTGGCAGTTTTCACTGACAGCAGAACATTTCAGTGATCTCTTGCAATTCAGAGAAACTTGGATAGATTTCTGAGTCCTAGACCCAAATGAAGACATCTGATAGTGTAAAAGGACTCCCGAGGAGTCCTCTGAATTAGTCAGAAACGCAAGGAGGGATATTGCTCTAAACTCACTGGGGATTCCCTGGTATCTAATCCATAAGCTACATAGAAATGGATACAGGAGCTTGGGGCTGAAAACACTAGGGCAATGGTAAACTTCATAATTTACACTAAAATGTGTATATATTGCATTCCATTTTTGTTTCTCTTTGCAGCAAAATAAACCTGAATATTCCTTCAGTGCAAAATCTGATCTTCTGAGTATAACGTCATATGTGGCTCTCCATATAGATGACAGAAACACTACTGTGGCACAAATACAGTGAATATATTCAAAACACATTGTGGTTCATTAATTATTTCACTTTTTAAATTAAGAATTTTTGAGGAGCTACCACTACAAAGAATTTTGTTACACAAAGGAATAAAATGATGAATGAAGCATGGTTTGTTTTTTGAAGGTTATAGCACAGAAAGGAGATAGATAATTGGACAAACGCTGGTCCAGTGTATAACTAGACAGCGTTTGGTAATTACTAACAACTAAAGAAAACCCAGAAATTACTTTCATGTTTTCATTTAGTGTAATAAAAATGGATAGTTCACACTGAGAAGCAGTGTGGTATAATAGAAAGAAAGCTGAGTTTTGGTGTCGGAGCCCTGGGTGGCCATCTGAGTTACACTGCCTATTGGATGGGTCAGTATGGGTAAATTGATCAAAGTATCTGAGTTTTCAATTTTTTAATCTTTAAAATACAGATAATAATTTCCCAGGTCTGTGTCCAAAGCACCTCCTAAAGTGTCTGGCATATAGTTTGCTCTTAATACTTTTTAATAGGATATGAAGGAAGGAAAGTGGGTATTTTAGGGGTGAGAGAAAGATAAGCAACCTAGTTTTAACTCTAATGCACATGAGGTGAAGGGATGAGTATCTGTCTCCAATAAGACTTTGGAATAGAGAGATGACCTCCAGGAAGCAGCCAAGAGTTAAGCATCATTCACGCCAAAGTGATGAGGAAAATGAGAGTGGAGGAAAAGGTCAAGGAAGAAAATGAAAGGATGAAAAATTTAACCCTCAATTAAGTCTACAGTTAAGGACCACAAACAAGAAATAGAAGCAAAAAGGGGTGTCTGGGTGGCTCAGTCGCTTGAGCATCCATCTCTTGATTTTGACTCAGGTAATGATCTCAGGGTCATGGGATTGAGCTCCTCATCGGGTTCCACTCTGAGTATGGAGCCCGCTTGGGATTCTCTCTCTCTGTCTGCTCCTCCCTCACTTGTGCTCTCTCAAAAGTAAATAAACTTTAAAAAATCTCTCTCTTCCTCTGCCCCTCTCCCCTGCTTGCATGCACATGTGCTCTCTCTTTTAAAGTAAAATAAATCCTAAAATAAAAGGACAAAAATAGAAGCAATAAGAGGATGGAGAGAAACTGGTGTCAGAGTCATAGAAATGAAGCAGGGTACTACTTCATGTTACAAAAGTCAAGGACCGATTACATCCCAAAAAGGACATTCAGCCCATCCCAGCTTCTCTGAGCCTGCTGTTCACATAGCCTTCCAGCTCCATGTTCAGTGACATCATGTTGGGAGGTTAAAATCATCAATGTTAGGAGTTTTTACACCATGGAAGATGGCAAAGATATAACTTGGGGCTTTTTTTTCCCCTTGAAGAACTATTAAATATTTGCCAGCATGACACTCATTGAGGATATCTCCTCTCTGCCCTCTGCTACCTCTAACATCAAATAACGTGAAAACATGAATCAAAACTGAGAAAAATCCAGGATTTGGGCATTATTAGGACTTCAGCAACATGGAGAAGGCAGTTTCACCTGCGTGGTAGAGGGCGGACTGCTGATATGAGCAGATGACAAGGAACTAGAAGCCACAGAAAAAGTGGGTCACATTTGGAATTTGAAAGTTAAAGGAAGAGAGACAAAGCTAGAAGGAGAAGCAGTGGAAAAGAAATTATTTTTAAAAGGAAAAATCTGTAAAAACTAATATTTTACAATTGAAAGGAGAAGTTGGTTTGAATCCTACCCTAGCCAGATGGAGAATTTAGGGTTGATGAATATTAAGGAGGCAGCCATTAAAACGCTCAGGAAGAGGGGCGCCTGGGTGGCTCAGTCGGTTGAGTGTCTGGCTTTGGCTCAGGTCATGATCTCACAGTTCATGGGTTCCAGCCCTGCATAGGGCTCTGTGCTGACAGCTCAGAGCCTGGAGCTTGCTTCGGATTCTGTGTCTCCCTCTCTCTCTGACCCTCCCCTCCTCGTACTGTCTCTCTCTGTCTCTCAAAAATAAGTAAAACATGAAAAAAAATAAAATGCTCAGGAAGATAAGTTAACTGCCTTCAAGCAGAACACATAAACACATGCAAATATTAAAATTATTATTCAGTTAGGGTAATGAACAGGGCAAATATCATGAATAATTGAGAATAAATGGGATTAAAAGCATATGGTATAGTTATGTACTTGATACAAATGAAAAAAGTTAAATTTGGGGAACTAGGTTTTTAAAAAATATATTTTAGCATTTATTCATTTTTTGAGAGACAGAAAGGTGGGAGGGGGGTGCAGAGAGGGAGACACAGAATCTGAAGCAGGCTCCAGGCTCTGAGCGGTCAGCATAGAGCATAATGCGGGCCCGAACCCACGAACTGTGAGATCATGACCTGAGCCAAAGTCAGATGCTTAACCTCTGGGGAACTAGGTTTTAAAACTGTGTAAGTACACAAAGCTCTGTCAGGTAAACAGAACTTTCTCTATATTGAGATTTGCTTTAACACAGCGTGACAAAAGCCATGCATACTTCATCAATGCAGTAAGTAGCCTAATCAGTTTTTTGTTGTCCTTTGTGGCATAGCCATATATTTGACTCAAGTCCTTAAGTATTTACACTTTTATCTCTTCAGCACTTCTTTCTCTCTGTCATTCTATGTTTTCTTATACAGCAATTGAATAATTTGAACATATATTTGCTCGAAGGCAAAGACAAAAGAGGAAACTTGTATACATTAATTAACTATAGACTTTACGAAATTATGTCTAAAAATACATATTAAAAGCCACAGAGGAGCAGTGCCTGGGTGGATCAATCGTTTAAGCATCCAACTTCGGCTCAGGTCATGACTCACTGTGGGTTTGAGCCCCACATCGGGCTCTGTGCTGACAGCTCAGAGCCTGGAGCCTGCTTTGGATTTTGTGTCGCCCTCTCTCTCTGCCCCTCCCTTGCTCACAGTCTGTCTCTCTTTCTCTCAAAAATAAATAAACATTAAAAAAAATTTTTTTAAGCAACAAAGGATTCTGAGCTTTGTAATAATTAAAGATAAAATGAAGTCATATGTTTTCTGGAAATGTTTGAATGAATAAACTCAGTAGAATAAACAATTTTCTTTCCATGATGACCTAAGTCCTTTGAAAGCTGGAAGTGATTGTGAACTGCTATGATCTCTTCCAGGTTTATGTTATCTTACATATCTATTTAGTGGTTTAAAACAGTTCTTCCGCTCTTGTTCAGTGTTATGATTTAAGGGATGATATGTGGAAACTCTGTACTAATGCTTAGATAAATCTAAAGGGAAGCATGCTCCTGAGGGTTTTTGTTGAATTATTCTTAACCACAAAACAAATTCTCTCTCTAACACAATTATTTGACACACAGGCATTACTCTTACTCCTCTACTCTGAGACTTTTTAAAATGCTAACCTCATGATGTTATGGGTTCATCTTTGAATAGGAAGCATGAGGCTGACAAACACATAGAGTTGTTAGTTTCTCAGCTGTGTGTTTTGATCTCCTTCTATAAGGAAGCATCAGTAACCATTTAATCTATTCTATCTATATTAAAGGGTAGCAGTTTCCAAAGTCCTAGTATTTGTGTGAAATGTCTTTGGTTTATCTTCCAGGCATTAGAGGACAAAGAAAAAGGTAAAAGAGCAATAAAAAAAAAGTGGTGAGATCTCAAAAGAAATGAAACAGGAATAGAGATTAAAAAAATAGTTTTCTAAATTTAGAGTGCCTGTTCCCAGAAGCCAGTAAGAGTCATTAGATAATGCTCTAGATAATGAATGCAACATGAATAAAAGCAATTAAGATTTGAGCTTAGCATCCTATGTCTTTTTTTAGCTCATAAAACATGAATAGCATAAAGGATGCAATTGGTTAATTACAATTGGATAATTACATTTTGCCACATTAAGAGATTCATAACCCACTTACTTTCCTTATAAAACTATAGAAGCAATGTTTCATTTTAAGTACAATTAGCTGAAAAAGTATTAAGGCAAATTTGTATTAATGATTATTACCTGTGTTCTCTCTTTAGTACATCCTTTAGAATGTCCAGCCGGGCCTTCCTTCACCTTGTAAGTACATAAATAGTACTGAAGATGAGTTCACCATTAGCTTCAGAAAAGAAGGGAGGCTAACATATCAGGGAGTCCCTATTTCCTCAGAGGGGACATGGATTTGTTTAAAACTTGACATATATTCTCTGGGAAACTCCCTTTGGGTACAGCCAGCTCTGCTTCCTCTAGGAATAGCCACTTGGAACATCAGGGTTAAGCATGACCAGAGGAAGATAGAGGACTCATACTTTGCTAGTGCATCTAGTGCTCAAAACAATCTAATATCTTAGGAAAAGCAGGTGGACAAGCCATCCTGACTAACTCCTAGTTAGGAAGAGAATTCAGATAGCCTAGCTATAAATCCAGAGTCATTTCACTGAAGTATAGCCATGGATTTATTTCAGTATAAGCAGTTTTAATCAATGCTGATTTAGGTCTAATACTTAGCTGGATTTAGGTTTTCTAAAATTCTTGATTGTGATTCCTTAAAATTAACCTTAATAAAGAAAATCTAAACTCTAAATCAAGTATTGGTGTCTCTAAGTCCATTTTAAGATATCTTTATAATATTTAAACTTTATAATATTTAGTAATATGACTATTATTTCCATTTGATTTCCGGTAGGTAATAAGGCATATAACGTAGAATTAAATCAAAGATCATATGAATTACAATGTGCTACCTCATGAATTTCACTGTGATGTCATTGTTTCTTTATTCCATCATTTCAAAAATGGAGTATTTTTTGGAATTAAATATTATAGCAACAAGGATTATAGTATTATACAAAATAGACTATAATCTAAATATTATGTCACTGTGTCAAATTTGTAGTCCAAACATTGAAGAAACTGAGAAATTAATCTATACATGTTACCACTGGTAGATGAATTTCCATATAATATTTTCCCATTTTTAAGAAATTGTAAATGTATCTTATACTGTAAAAGCCCAGCAAACCATACATTTAAGTACTAAGGCTAGAACTGGGCAATTGTCACATCCCTGCAGAATCCAGGACTTGCTGTGTGAGCCAGAAAGCAGTAAGAGTTCAAGGACTTTCTTTTATCATTTGCAAGAGACATTTTCCAAGGAAAATTAAATGTTGTTAAACCTGGAAAAAAGAGCTGAACAGCCAAGGCTTTTTTTTTTCCCCTCACTTTTTCCATGCATTACCATACTGCCAGTTTTTTAGAAGAGAAACCTTGAAATCATTGCTGACTTTTCCTTTGCCTACATTCTTTCTATAGTTACTCTCAGCCATATTACTAAAAAAATTACTTTATTTCCTTTTCCAAAATCATTCAATGTCACACAGTTGTCAAATTAACCTCTTCCTCTTAGTCAAAATAATAGATAATATATATTTAGGTATTACAATGTACAAAGCATTGTTCCAAATATTTCATATATATTATTTCATTTAATCTTCCAAATATCTGATAAGCAAGATAGTATAATTCATATCACTTTCCAAAGAAAAAAGTATTCCTAGAAAAGTCAAGTAACTTGCTGAAGGCTAATAGATAATAGAGCTAGAACAGGAATCCAGACTAGCAATCCTAACCTCTATGCTTTGGCAGTTATTAAAGACTCTATTGGTCACACATGTATATATATATATATATGACCATATCTCCCAATAATTACTAAAATGATCTCTCCCCTCCAGCCCACATATTCTCCTCAGTGGTCTCTAGAAGTCATTGGTATCCAGAAGCACTGAAATCCCCTTCCAATCCTCTTCAATTATCCAAATGCTACCCATCTTCTGACATCTCCTTCCCAATTTGATCTTCTTTAATTTAGCTCATTCTCAAAGGACTTATCAACAGTTGTGCACATTGCATAGGACTGTGTAAAACATACCTGGTCTAGAACCCAGGTCTGTACTTAATAACCATGTACAGATCTGGATGATTTACACTAATGCATTCAGTCTCAGTTTCTATATTTGTAAAGTGTGAAGGGTTATAATGTCTTCCTTACCAAGTTTGTTAAGATAAATGAGGTATGGTAAGTAAAATGCTCATAATGATTAGCTGACACAGTAAACACACAACTATTACCATTCTCATGATTTTCACTTATTTCAGCATCTAATCATATACTTCTTTGAAATATAAGAATTCAAATATTAACAGTTTATCTCAATTCTCAGGTCAAATAAAACGTGACTTTAGGGGAAAAAATCATACTTTTCATTCTATTTGTGATTTTTGTAGCTCCTAAAGCTCCAATGCTGAGAACTGAGAGTCCCAGTAAATATGTTAAAAGACAGATGAATTAAATACTGAGAGGAAGGATTCAGAGGAAAGATACTAAATAAGTAGGAAGAATTACATATAGAACCTTTATTCATGTATAAAAAATAAGTAAGGTTAGCACTTTGAGGAATACCTATGTTCTCACTTTAAATCTAGACCTAGAATAAGGTGCTCTGAACACTATAGCTGCTAGTCAAAGATGAGGAGGGACAAAGGTATGGCTAGAAGGTAAAACAGAGAATCAGATCCTCACTGATTGAGCATAAAGACTTATATACACACCATGCCAGTCATACTCTCCATAGGTGAGAGTCTTCTGAGATGAAACTATATTACAATGAGCAACGGTTGACTTCCTTAGGCTTCCATAATTAGGGTGGCCCATTCGGGCAGGTCAGTTAAGAAATCAGCCTTGACAGGCCTATTGGTGCCTGTGGTTGAGGTGGAGCCCAGTGGGGAAGAAGATGATTTAATAAGAAGGGACCTTTAGTGTCCTTGGTAAATAAGTGTCATTGCTGAATAAGATGGAGTATCTTCTTTATCATTAGGCAGAGGCCAATGGAAGACATTTATTAGGAAAATTGTCACATATACCATTAATCCCCAGAAGCTTAAGTCAAGAGTGTCCAAGTTAGGCCTAAGAACATCTTAGCCCTGAAATCCCTAGCATTTCCTCCTTATAAGAACCAATTTTTTTTTAGGGGCGTCTGGGTGGCTCAGTTGGTTAAGCGGCCGACTTCAACTCAGGTCATGATCTCGGTTCGTGAGTTTGAGCCCCGTGTCAGGCTCTGTGCTGACAGCTCTGAGCCTGGAACCTGCTTCAGATTCTGTGTTTCCTTCTTTCTCTGCCCTTCCCCTGCTCATGCTCTGTCTCTCTCTCAAAAATAAATAAACCCTAAAAATTTTTTTTAAACCATTTTTTAAATGGGCTATTTTTCTAATATCTTATTGATTATGCTTTTTAAATTAAAGCTCTAAATATGTTCGGGGGAAAAAATTCAATGAATTTTCATTAAATTTCACTGGAAAACCTTGGCAATGATTAAACATCTTTATATAGTGCAAATGTATTTCCTTTTCAAAAGAAATACTCTGAAACACATATTTTGCTTAAAATCAGATTCCAAATTTTATAGTTTTTTTGTTTTTATGTTGGAAATACAATTTCATTAAAAAAGTTGAGTAACATTTCATATAACTTGACTTAGGTAAGTGGTTAGTTTAACTTTTTTTTATATCTTATTTATTTTTGAGAACAAGAGATACAGAGCACGAGCAGGGAGAGGCAGAGAGAGAGGGAGACATAGAATCCAAAGCAGCTCCAGGTTCCAAGCTGTCAGCACAGTGCCTGATACAGAACTTGAACTCACAGACCCCAAGATCAGGACCTGAGCTGAAGTCCCATGGTTAACCAGCTGAGCCACCCAGGCATCCTGGTAAGTGGTTGGTTTAAAAAGTGGCTTTCTCAGAAGTCTCCAGGGAGAAGCTTTTCTTTTTTCACCTTATAAAATAATAAGAAATGGCCGAAAGTACTCAAGAAAAATCTAACTTGCTATTAATAATCTCTTTTCTTTAATTGGATTGAAGCTTGAAAAAGATGCCAAGGCAAATTTTGGTAGAACCACACCATGGCTTGAAAAAAGAAAAAGAAAAAGTGAAATGAATTGCTTAAACCCCCAGTCCTGACTATGCCTCCTGGCTCTGCCACTCAGCAACCATGTTGGATTTGGTTTTGGTGAGCGGAGTACAAAAGTTAAAGTACAACGGTCCCAAGGTCAAAGCCTGGGCTCCAAATTTGATTCCTAGCTATGATGTTTAAGCAAGTCACTGAACTCAACCTCTCTACATCTGAGAGAGTATTAATCTCTGCCCTAGAAGTTTTTGTTGAAAGGATTAAATAAAGTTAATTTTTGTAATGCTCTTGGAACAGTGCCTGGAACAGAATAAGTGCCAGATAACTGTCTTTAAGATAGAATAAAAATAGAACAAAAGCAAAGAGGAGAAATTGAAAAAGAAAGGAAGGGAATGAAAGAGCCCAATTGTAGACATTGGCACACATAGAGAAAATGTTGGAAAGTATGCCCTCTGAGGAAGTGAGATAAAGGAAACCAAAGCAGCATGGGAACCACCAGGCCTTGTTATCTCTGTGCCCCAGTTCTGGTTCCCTCCTTCTGGATGCCCTATCCAGAACTAATATCAGTGTGTTTTAAAATCATTTCTTGACTTGTAAAGTGATATTGTTTAAGAGTCATCTCTTTCTTGAGGAAAAAATTAAAATGTAGAGCTATTTCCCCCATCCCCAGGGGGATAAAACTTAGCCTACATTTACCTTCTAGCTTAAATGGCCTACACCCCCATATATTATTTGGAATGGGTTTAGGCCCATACATCATGCATTATTTTCTAAGCATTTAATAACATGAATCACAGTGATGACTTTCAGCATTAGCCACAGTAAATTGAATGATAAACTCTAGAAAGACGCCTAAGGACTTTCCTTTCTCTTTCTGAATATTTATCAACCTTAGACATAGATTTAGTCATTTGTGATTTGGACTGTGCAAAAGTAAATAATGAAAAGGTAGGCTGTCTCTTGGCTTCCATTAGATTTAGGGAAAGACACAATATAAACAGTCACAATCAGAGAGACGTTAGACGCTTAACAAACCTGAGAGAATAAACAACTTTCCTCTGGTAAACTATTTTCAACAAAACCCTTTTAAAAAAAAAAAGGCCTTACTAAGAAAAAAAAAAGTTTGGCTTTCAGTTAGGCAACTTTTTTTAAAGAACTATTTTTAGGGGTGCCTGGTTGACTCCATTGATAGAGCATCTGACTCTTGATTTGAGATCAAGACATGATCTCATGGTTTGTGAGATCAAGCCCTGTGTCTGGCTCTGCACTGGCAGCATGGAACCTGCTTGGGATTCTCTCTCTTTTCTCTCTCTCTCTTTCTGCATCCCCCATCCCTCCCCTACTTGGATTTTTTCTCTCAAAATAAATTAAAAAACCCATTTTTTAAAAAGGAATTATTTTAGAGCATTTTTGGGTTCACATATATCTATATTTTGCATATATAGATTTTGCATATGTCTCCCACCTATGTAGAGCCTACCTTGTTATCAGAAGCCTCCACATGATGGATATATTTGTTAGGATTGATGAATCTACAATGATAAATTATAAATACTCAAAGTCTACAGTTAACCTTGAGTTCATTGTATATTTATTGCATATTCAAGTGTTGTATATGCTATGAGTGTAGACAAACAAATATATCACTATGATATCATACTGAGTATTTTCACTGCCCTAAACATCCTCTGTCCTCTGCCTATTCATTTCTCCTTCCTGTAAGTCTGGCAACCACTGATCTCTCTACTGTCTCCATAATTTTACCTTTTCCAGAATGTCATCTATTTGATATCATACAAATAGCTTTTTTTCAGATTGGCTTCTGTCACTTAGTAATATGCATTTAAAGTTCTCCTATGTCTTTTCATGGTTTTTAGCACTGAATAACATTTCATTGTCTGGATGTACCAGTTTATTTACCCGGACACCTACTGGAGGACATCTTGGTTGCTTTCAAGTTTTTGGCAATTATGAATAAAGTTGCTATTCATCCACAGGTTTTTGTGTGGACAAAAGTTTTCAACTCTTTTGGGTAGATACCAGAGAGTGTGATTGAGTGATTTTATGTTAAGAATATGTTTTGTTTGTAAGAAACAACCACAGTGCCTTCCAAAGTGACTGTATCATTTTGCATTCCGACCAACAATGAATGAAGGTTCCCATTGTTCCACATCCTCCACCCCATTTGGTGTCATCAGTGTTCTGGATTTTGGCCATTCTGATCAGGTTGTAGTATCTCAATTAGACAATGTTTTAATCAATTTCACTTAAATATCAGAATAGTATATCCATCAGAATGCTGTCCTTTTTTTCCTTATTATAGGTTTGTCATCTCTTAGCTCATTCAGCAAAAATTTATTTGTAGACTATAATGTCCTTCTTGGCATATGGTGGTAAATGTAGTCAACAAGGGGGATTTGTCTACAAAAAGGACGTGTGTCCTGTATGCTCTTGCCTGAAAGTCTGTTTGGAGACCTTGCTGGACAGCCAGGCTGCAGGAACCCTGAAGCTTCCAGTGCAGCTGCTGGGATTTACCTGATTTGATCTGACTCTTCAAGCTTCATGGAAAAGTTGTCTTGCTGTGCTCACCCAGCTGGCATAGTTGCTTTGAAATAAGAAAACTTTCTCAAAAAATTAAAACTCAGCTCTATGCTCAAATAGGAAGTGGGGAACATAGCTTCTGCCTCCTATCAAGTTATCATCTAATCAGAGAGAGAACCTTTCCTTAACTAAACTATCTTGAAAATGCTTTCACTCATGTAAGAGAAAGACACAGGACATTTTATATGTGCTCATTACTGGAATACTTTTATTTAAGTCAATAAAAATGGATTCACTTTCTTTATGGTAAATAGAAAAATATTTACCTAATTTAGGCTTAAAAGTATACATCTGTTTGAATATTAATAAAAACAATATTTGCATGGTATTTACTTTGTACTAAGTGTTGTTATTCTGTCTTTGATGTCTATAGTTCTTACTCTATACAAAATTAAGAAGGAGATAATGAAGCCCTTAAGCATTTCTAGCTTGCATTACTAGGCTCTCCTTACCAGCAACCCCACAACATTCACCTCCTTAATGTTTGTCACCAAACGTTATTTATCATAGGTGACCAAGTCTATAACTGAGGCTGATAAATACTTATTATTATATCCTCTTTCTTTGTTCTGATTTGGCCCCATTTTCTCCCTTCAAATTTTATCTTTTTTCTGTCTCAAGTTCTTATAGCCCTGCCTGCTAAATGGCTAGCTATCTAATTTGGTCAATTTATTTGATCAAAGACCATGTTAAAATGCAATCCAATAGGAGAAACATCAATATATTTTAAAGGTTCTTGATACCTTTAAAGAGTGATGTGGGTTTGGTTCAGATAATGTTGATGGTTATAGCTGCAATGACTTCAATTAGTGGATCCTCTAGGAGACCCCTCTCAATTAATCCTGTATGTGGAATTACATTTGATTTATTTGGTCTGCAATTTTTCACTATTTAATTAGACAAATAGAAATCTTACCTCAACAGTGACATCGCCAGCTTTTCCTCGGTGAGGAATTTCATATGCCTCCATCTGTTGCTTTGTGAGTCGTACTAACTTTTCAGCTAGTTCCCTCCAGCCTTTTCCAAGCTTGACAGCTGAAGTCAGAATAGCAGCCTCTCGGATGAGATGTGCAACTAACCCTTGGCAATCCATCTTCAGCAGAGCCTGCAGCAACAATTACATATCATAGTTAAAATTAAATAATTTTGGCTCCCTCCTATGAGTTAATTTCTTCATTATATATTCTAGAAACTGGTTTTCTCTTTCTGACCACATGTATACTTGAGGTTTCTAAAAGTCAAAAAGCTGATTTACTTTCAAGCAAATCCAACCAGCAAAGTGCATAAGACTAGACTAAAATTAGGGGAGATTTAAGCCCAACTCAATGACTAATTATTAGGCTTTGGATAAACCACTCAACTAATATGTTTCTTTAATATCCTAATTGGAAAAGGAGGAAGTTGAAGTAGACATTTTCAAAGATACCCTGAGATTCTACCAGTCTATAATTCACCAACCCAGGAAAGATTATTCCTTTCCTTACCAGAGAATTGGTTACAGAATTTTTCTGAAGAATAAGCACAGTGGTGCTGGTAAATAATATTCTATTTTACATCAAAATGTGGTTTAAAAGTTCCCAGAATAATGCCTCTTGTATAAAATGAGATACTCCTACAACTTTGAACAAAGCTGTTTATATTTATGACTTAAAAAAATTAACTCTCTGCCTTCACCCCATTTATAATTGTGCTAAATACACACCACTTAGTATTAAAAATAAAATAGTCTTCAACAACACAAAATGGAAAACCATCAGTTTTTCCTTTCCTTCCTTCCTTCCTCCCTCCTTCCCTCCATCCCTCTCTCTTTTTCTTTCTTTCTTCCCTTTCTTCCTTCCTTCCATCCTTCCTTCTTTCCTGTTAATTAGGCATCTGAGCTTTGTCAATGACCAGGCATATTTCAAACAAATCTATGAGTTTTCCTTTGGTTTGAATATGTTTCTTAAAATGGGATTAGGTCTATCTATGTCTCTTCTCTGTTCAAATAAGCAAATAAACATGGCAGTAGCTCATAATTTAACAGCACTTCAATCCTTTATCTATCACTATGAAACAGTAAGTAAAAATTAATGGCCAAGTACAGCAACTAGTAAAGTCCATGGAGTGTTCATTTCTATGGAAGCATCAGAAAGACCACCCATGGTTTTATACTTGGACTGTATTCATCTCTACATTTATGGTGAGGCGTTACGACCATAGGGAAAAGCAGTACTGAGCCAGCAGGGCCCTGAAGGTGCTTTTAGTAAATTGTGGAATGGTTTTAGCAATGCTTATTCCAGGTTCTTGCTTTAAGGAAAAGAAATTTTCATTTGGAATTATAAAATCTGAGTTTAAAATCCAATTCCACAAAGTATAGGACTTTAGATAAATAACAAAATATCTCTGTTTAGTGATTTTTAAAATGGATAGTGGTGACATTACCTTCTGTAGCTGCCCATAATCTTGATGAAAATTGAATCAGATACTCAGGTACTTTAGGAATTTTCAAGTGTCAAGTATGTAAAGACAAGCAGTCTCATGTCTAAGATATGACTAAAGGTCTTAGAAGTCACAATCTTTAGTGATTCCCTTCTAGGTACTCCAAATTAATATACAATCCAAGAAAAACATGTACTTGTTATGCAAATAAGGATTCAAGAGATGGCCTCTCTATCTCATAGCCCCTTCCATACAGAAATCCTGAGCCTCCACTCAGGCACAGCATGAGTTTTTAGGAACTATTCTCTTGGATAAGTTCTTCAGCAGCACTGTGTAGTTAGTCACCAAAGCCACTCAATTAATTAGCATACACTAATATAGTGCAGATATGATCAGACTTAAACTTCCAGACCACTTGACCAAAATAACTTTTTTTTTGCCACTAAGAGAAACAAAAAAAGCAATTATCAATTCGACCTTTCATGGGTCCACACTGAACATGAACTAATGCAGAGGTAATGAGAGGTAATGAGCCACTGCAAAATGCACAGGCAGCTTGACCAGGTAGATCAGCCAGTGTCTCTAAACGGCTAGATTGAGAATGTGGCACACCATCATAAAACTGTCTACTTAACGACTGGATATTAGGGCTTTTAAAATTTAACCGTCTCAGTATTGCTGTAGAATCAAAAAACTATAAGAGAAAAAAAAGTTTTATATATATGATTTCTTTATTATATAAATTATTGTTAATGTCACAAAATAAATTCTTCTCTAAAAATCTCTCTCCCCCTGTGCACCTTGATTAAAGCTTTCTTCCTCTCCATGAACCTGCCTGTATAATCTTACTCATCTCTCTAGGGCACCAGCTTTGCACAGTTATAATGGTATTTAATACACAGACCAATATACATATTCACACAAACTTTTACACACACACACACACACACACACACATTTAAAACTGTTTTAGGAAAGTATGGTGGTTTTAAGTGTGGCTTTGGAGCCAGAAAGGTCTCAAGTCCCATCCCTGATACCAACCAACTGTGGGGTCCCGGACAAGTTTCCCAGCCTCCTTCTGTAGGTAAGACAAAGATACCAGCTAGCTATACTTACTCCATAGAATTGTTATGGCTAAGTGAGATAGTGTGTTTAGGGAGTTCTGCATAGGGCCAAACACACAGAGAACCCTACAAGAGTGTTAGCTATCATCATGATAATTTATACATTCATATTTTAGCTACTTTTAGAAATATATTCTTGATTTTTCTTTTTGCTTTTATAAAATACTGGATTTCTATTTTAAAGGCAAAACAGTTCTTTATCTACTTTATATCTCTCCATTGAGCCTTACATTGAATTAAATACTATGGTGAAAAAAAATGATCCTGAGAGTTTTGTTAAAATATAAGGATTAAGAAGAGAATTAGCAATATCATTTTTGGGGGTTGTGATATAAGAAAAATGTCAAATTGATAATGGGAAGGACATTGATGATATGGGTTTTTCAAAATTCTGATGATATGTTTTAAAAGCAAAATGCTGAAAATTTAAAAAAAACACTAAATAGTGGACATATAGCAATGGGTAAGTCCATTAATCTTGTTTCAGTTTGATTTTATTTACTTTCCTGTATTTGAAGCTTCCCTGATATTTTAAGAGCTATTCAACTACTTGAGAAAGGAGAAGAGATCTCCTAACTGTTATTCTCTAACACAAACAGAATCTTCATTCTTCCTTTGAAAGATGATCCTCTGGAGCCTAGTTTCTGGGAAAATCACTCTTGAATTTTAAAACTTAGAAATCAATTATATTATCTTGTAAGAAAATGTCTATATTTGCTATAAAGTGACTTCAGTTTATTTGAGACTGCTGATAATTTTGTTAAGTTCTCTCAAATGTTTGGTTGTAAATATTGCTAAGTTAATAAAGTTCTCTATGGTAAACAGATTACTGTGATCAAGGAATACTCACCACAATAAGTTCATAAAGAAACTTCCTTGTATTTCTATCTGCATGGCAATCTTCCTTTAACTTCTTTACAACATAGGAAACTTTTTCTGATTCTTTGTCTGCTTGTATTTGATCAAAATCTTCTAGTGCCAGATGTGAGTAACCCAAGACAACGGCTAAAGCTTTCCAATCGTAAACTTTTTCTGACACCAAGGTCAATACAATTGAGTAGATGTAAGTCAGTTTTTTTAAGGGTAGGGTAACTTGTTCAAGAAGATTTCTGGTTGTGAAGACATGATCTGACATAGATATTACTTGTTCCTTTGCAATCACCTTAATATTTTTGCAATGTATAAGTCCAACCTTACCTCTCAAGACTCCCACATACCATTCTTTCACTTTGGAATGCCCAATAGCTTTCACTTTACCCTCTCCAAGAAGACCTACTGTGTCCCCTTTGAAATATTCCAGTAAGTAGTCAATCTTTTTTTGTCTTAGCACTGTCTTCAGAGTTACCCCATAGTTGGTAAAGTTCATTTTTTTGTCTTGAAATGTGGGATATTTGACACACACTGTTGGTAACAATGGAGCAGACTTGATTTGCTTCTCTTCCTGCAAATTACCTGGCAGATTTGAGAGCCTTTTTAGGTTTGGAGCTGGATCAGGTGTAGTGATAAAGAATTGTGTAAGTGCTTTACCATTGGGAGGCTCCACCTGAACACGAAAAACAAATAAGTGCATTTCTCTGGACCCAACTAAGGAAAATAAAAATTGTTGATTAACTACTTCACCTGCTTGCAACTGCTTTTGTTTAATTTCTTTCCTTTCTCCTTCTGCCTTCACTTCAAAATCAGGATCACATGAAAAAACAGAAATATTTAAATCTTGGGGCTTGTCAAGGAAGAATGAATGCTTCCCCCAAAGCTGAAACACAACCGGAGATGTGTTTTTACCACCTTTCTTAATATCAGAGATTGTAACCTTTCCTGGCATGTAACTGTGTCCACAAATTGTGAAAATAGCAGTGAAACTGGGATGAATATATCTGGGCCCATAAATTCCAACTGAGGTGGTTCTGTGGATACAATCCCAAATGGTGGCAGCTGGTGACTGAGTAGCTTTAATCTGTGCAGCAACCACTAAATACATCACCCGGCTCAAGTCTATTAGCTTGACTTGGAGAATGTCTTCATAAATGTAGCAATTGTTTAACACTTTGAAAGGGCCTTCTTTATTTAAGCTGTGTAAACATACCATTTCTGTCATGACTTGGCTGAAAGGATCCTTTCTCACTTCAGCCCCTATTTTCATCTCCAGCAAAATGGCTTCCATTGTGTTAAGGTTGCCTAACGTGATTTCCAACAGTGGACTTACGGTGCATGAAAGATCATGGTTAAGCATTTGTGGAGGTTCAAGAAAAGCCCTTAGAGATACCTCTTGGAATTCTCCCACAGCTACATGACCTTGGGGCACATGAACTGTGATATCTGATTCAGGTAATTGTACTGACCCTCCTTGGTGGTTTAATTTACAAACTATCACAGTCTCTGCAACTTGTGTTTGGGCCCATCCAGGACTCTGATTAACTACATTCAAATCCAGGCAGGAACGGGCCAGCTGGCGTTGACTTAGCCAGGCCATTTTATAAGCCTCTCTATCATCCTGAAGCCATTCTAAGTCTTGTTCTAGTATCTGGCCAGAGTTCTGTATATTCTGATGGGCATGTGCTGTGTCATCTAAAATGTCTAAAAGTTCCGAAACACTTTTAGATCTTCCAGCTTTCTGTGGGGAAGACGGCCTAAGCAACTGATGCACATCCAGTTCATCACCAGAGGAATCAAATGAATTTTCGATTTCAATTTCTCTAAAAAATAGAAAAGGATCTTCCTTCAAGATGGAAATATTGTCTCTCTTCTGGTTACTTTTTAGCTGAGTTATGTCATCCAAAAATGGGTTAGAAGCAGACAGTTCATTCCAGAATGGATTTGTAGTTTTGGAAGCACTACTGTCAAGACATGTGAAAGCATCTGGCCAACTGAGAGGAAATCCTGGGTCTGGACATTCTAGTTATTTAGACAAAAACAAAGCAAAACAAAGATGAAGTGGCATTCTGAGATACAACCAAGACTAGTTTTTATTATTGCTTAACAATTCAAGTCTCTTTAATTTGCTTTTCGATCTCTAGTTTAATAGCTACTATGAAATTAATGTTAAATTTGCTCAAATTTTCACGTCATGGAAAGAGAAACTGTTCTGCCAATTTATTTTAACAAGGTTTAATGTTATTTTACTTTAAGTCACTATGATTTAAAAATAAGTGTTCAAAAATTTAGACAGTAATCAATTGAATACATTTCCTTGAAAATTACCTAGACTATATACACATATGCCTTATTGTTTTATTTTCACAAAACAAAACCCATGAAGAACAGAATAATTCAGTCAACTATCCAAATTTTTTCTAAACACTGAATAGTCAATCTCAATATATCTTATTCATTTAATGTTTTTCTTTTATGATAATATTCCATATGTTAAAAAAAATAAAATCCATCTGTTAATGGGTAAAGCAATTTTTAAAAACAATATGCCAAATTAGGTAGTAATGCATTTCTTAGGTTATTTCCTGATAACTTTGCACTGGTACATTTTAATAATATTGCAATTTTTTCAAGAAAAAATAAACATTTCATGACATTAAGTATTGAAAAATTGATTTACTATTGGAAGGAATTCATTGGACTTTTCTAAGTTTATTATTTTTTCTTAGTTTGACAATTTTATTGCAATTACATAGAATTCCTCAATTTTAGGATGTACATACTGAAGTACTTAAGAGTAAAAGGATGTTTTGTCTGCAACTCACTCTGATGTCAGGACTTTTCTAAGTTTAAAATGACTAACAACAAGCTTACCACTATGAAATGAAAACATGTTATTTCTTTGGAAAGTAGTTTAAGAATCACCAACACATTAAAATATATATACCGTAAGAAATTTCTATATACCTCACAAATATTAAAGTCTTTTTTCATGAGTAGAGTAACATACTTTGTCATTTACCAATAAATATTGGTAACGATTCTGGGGACTTGGTGAAACTGGTACTGCTTTTAAGGAAATGAAAGCCAAATGGCCAGCCAAAATTGAAAAGTGAATCCAAGTAAATAGTCAGACTTTTTCGTTTCATATGTATACACTATATCTTGATTGAAATGAGTTTTCAGCATCACATATTAAAAATTAGAAGATCCACTTGAAAAATAAAAATTGCATTTCTCTTATTTTCATGTTGCTTCAACCTGGTTTCATCTCTCTTAACACTTACTCTTCTTCTGAGGATCAATTCAATTCTTTTATTCTCCATAAAGATTTCTTAGCCCACATTAATCTCTAGAGACCTCTTTGTCCCCTGAATTCATTATATGTACTGCAAATATCATTCACTTAATAATGAATTTTTGCCTTTTCATAAGATTTACAATATCTGTTGCCTGTGCTATTTTGTTTTGCTCATCTTTTTAATGATAGTATATTTCTATAATAACTTTATAATTTAATCTTTTGTAGTGCTTCTAAGAGATAGTCCTCCAATAGTTATTAGCAATAGGTAAAATAATTAAGTTGTAAATTCTTGTACCTGTAATATGGAAACTTCTTGAGGATTTTTGGTTTTCCATGTTAAACAAATTTCCCTCAGACTTACTGCGTGAAATTCCTCTGAACCAAAAATGGGCTCTTTCATTAGTTAACATTTTCCCACCTACAAAATAAATGAATAAATAAATATTTTATAAGCATACATACACAAGTTGGCAGAGAAACTAAACAAAGTATTTACACATCCTTTAATAGGAAACTGCATATAACAATACATAGGTCCTCTATTTCTGGTAGGATACTAGATTAGATATTCTGAAATATATATTAGCACTTCACTGAAAAATCCTCAGATTCTAAACTAAAATGTATTACCGATCCCATAAAAAAAGTAATGAAAATCCCAAGGAAAAGAGAAAAGGAATAGTAAGTTGAAACTTCAATAAATGGGAAATCCCTCTTTGGTGATTGGAAGACAAACTTCCGGCTTTGTGAACTCCACTAAGTTCTGTACAATCAGTGCAGTTCCAAGAGAAATCACAACACGTTATATATGTGTATGTGTTTGTTACTTCTGAAACTTTTAAAAAAATTTCTATAAAAAAGCAAAAGGGTAATATTCAAGACAATCCAGAAAAAGAACAGGATGGAAATGAAGTGTTCCACCAGATACTAGCATTTATTATCTATATGTGCTAAGTGAGACATGTGAAATTGAAACAGAAATAAACTAAGGACACACAATAACCCTAGATACAGACCCATGCCCACATGAAAACTTGATACATGACAGAGTGGCGTGTTATGTTCTAGTACATTTATTGTAGTAAAACCTTGAATATGTACGTCAGAACATATATACATGAATGTTCATTATATTAACAAAAAACTGGAATTACCCAATTATCTTTTGCTGTATTAACGGATAAATCAATATGGTGTTTTAATTCAATGAAGTACCATGCAACTATGAAAACAGGCGAATTACAATGAAAAAGCATCAATACATTCTAACTGGAAGCATCCCATTGCTGTGACTCACTCTTCTTACAAATATGTTATCTCTTTGTCCCCTGACAACACTGAAAAATAGATATCTTCAGTAAGATTTTAGAGTACAAAAATGAAGCTCAGCAACAGAACATAACCAATCCACAAGGTTAAACAGCTGGTGAGTGACTGACCCAGATATAATTCCTCATTCACATTACTGCTACTCCATAAACCCTGTGACCCAGAATGTACACGCCCCTTCTCAGACTCGAGGCTCCCAATACTACATTCTCAGACTATTCCACCTTCTAATTCAAACTGCTAGTCATGCTAAACTTTTACTTCTTCCTCTCCTTTAGGAGTTAACCATTTTCCTTCACCTTTAACTCTGTTTGTCATACCCTCGTTTCAACTTCCTGACATTTTATTTCAAAGAAATTTGTTCTATCTTTTAAAGGACTCAAAAGCTGTTTCTGGTATCAAGAAAATAATGAGCAAAATTAAAGGCGGACAGAAGAGGAAAGGGGGGGAAAAAGAAAGGAAAGAAGGGGAAAAACATGTTTTCCAAACATAATGGATAAACAAATGCAAAAATTATAATATGGCATACTTAAAAAATTCAGATGGAAAATAACAACTTTTTCCTCTGATAGGCAAAACCACATGGAAAGTTAGGGTGAAAAGCCAAATGGTGCAATATGCAATTTATACTGAAGCCTTAAGTTTCCTGGCAGATCTTAAAAATTCTCTGGTTGATTTTACAAAATATAGCGTCAAAAACTACAGTGCTTGGCACACCCTAGGTAGCCAGAACTTTAGAATAGAAAATAAAAACATACCCTTGAGAAAAATTAAGCAAACTAAATTAAAATGAGAAAAAATTTTACATGAAAAAGTAATTTTAAAAAATAAAAGTACATTTTAAATGGAAAATCAATGTAGACAGAAAGCCCCCTAAACCCCTTAACTTCTTTTGGAGGAAAGAGCAGAAAGGAACAATTAATATCCAGGATTCCTCTGAGGCTAACAACCCTTAGGGTAAAAAATAGTTAATAACCTAGGGAAATGCAGTTGCAAGTCCTCAGCAACGTAAGAATCAGAATGGTGACTTAGGCACCCAGGTCCTGAAGGATCATAATATTTCAGAAACAAAGGCACAAGCTGGTCATTGGCTGGAGTTCTTTGTGGGGCAGCCCTCTTCTCCAAATGCTCAAGCAGATCTTCCCTGTCCTTTAAGTCAGTGGTTCTAAACCTCAGTGGGACCAAAATCACCTGGAAGGTCTGATCACAGTTTGCTGCACCCGCCCAGTATTTCCTATGCAGAAGGGCTGGGGTTGCAGCTGAGAACTTGCATTTCTAACAAAGTGGCCAAGAGATGTGATGCTGCGGCTCTGAGCTGTGAGGACAGGGGCACATTTTGAGAACCACATTCTAAAAACCACCATGCTAAGTTCTTTCCCTGACCAAATTAATAGATTTCTCCCTTTTCTCTGGCTGTTCCCACTGTCCTCCAACAAATCATCCTTCTCTTAGTCTTTATGTTTACTCACACACACAGTCTCACAGCTCTTCATCGTGACTACGAATTTGTTCTACGAATACAGGGAAGAGAGGTGATATACGGGAAAAGCCTTTGACTCAAAGGACCATGACGGTGACCTACTGAGGGCAGTGCTTGTTTACACAGGTGCAAATAGCCAAATTTATCATTCCCTTGTGTTTTCTTGCAATTAAATGTCATACTCAACGGCAAATGCTTTCTTAAAAGGGGATTTTTTAAAAATTTTGTCTAACGAAGCATGAGTCAATTTTGGCTAGAATGAGTACGTGGGAAAAGAGCAGTCTACGACTCACTAAACTGGGGACACATTCTGGTCAACCATGCCTTTTACAACACACTCATTCTGATTCACATTATCCATTTTTTTTCTTAAGAAACCAATGAACAAAATTTTGCTTTTCATGTATTTTGCTGTTTAAATTAGGCCTAAAGCACCTAGGAATATTTACCAACTGTACAACTTAGCAAAAGACCCCAGAAAATTTTGGGGGCCAGAGAGGAATATTTGGAAAAGAATAGCCAGGAAAGCAATATCATTTAAAGGAATTATTCCTTTAGTTTTTTTTAATGTTTACTTATTTTTGAGAGAGAGAATGTGTGTGCATGTGCAGGGGTGGGGCAGAGAGAGAGGGGAAGAGAGAATCCCAGGCTGTCTCTGCACTGTTAGTGCAGAGCCTGATGTAGGGCTCAATCCCATGACTGTGAAATCATGGCCTAAGCTGAAATAAAAAGTTGGATGCTTAACTGACGAAGCCGCACAACTGCCCCTAAAAGAGCTATTTCTTTAAAATGTGTTCCTTTGTTGGATTAAACAGGTGATGGAGGTTCAGGAGTGCCCTTCTGATAATGTGCTCAGGCTAGAAATGTCTAATCACTACATTGTACACCTGAAACTAATATTACACTCTAAAAATATCAAGTTAAGATCAAACCAAAAATAAAATAAAATACAATATCTTTCTGTGAAGTGTTTATGGTAGCTATTATAGAGCAAAAATTGCTACTTGTAGCCACTTAGTAAGTTCAAAGTATTTTCCAACTAGTCCTTGAACACCTCTGATCCCCTTTAAACGTTTCCATGTTTTGTACTGTTTTCAACTCTTGGCCTACGTGGTATTTAAAATATTTTCACGGAGCACCTGAGTGGCTCAGTTGGTTGAGTGTCTGGCTTCGGCTCCGGTCATGATCTCACAGTTTATGAGTTTGAGCTCCGCGTCAGGCTCTGTGCTGACAGCTTAGACCCTGGAACCTGCTTTGGATTCTGTGTCTCCCTCTCTCTCTCTGCCCTTCACTGGTTCCTGCTCTGCTCTCTCTCAAAAATAAAATAAACATTAAAAATATTTTACAAATATTTTCACATAGGCTATAACTCTTACAGGTGACAGCAAATGCTAAGATATCAGGAGAGCAACTGTCGGACCAGTGGACTTCTTCACCTAGCCCCCCACAAAGGCCAAACCTACCTAAATAACTTTGCATTTCCTTATAAATATAGCTGGTATAAAAGGTCTGAGTGGCTCATAAAAGAACCATAATCAGATGATGACGCTTCCCTAGTGTGATTTTACTTAATGTTACCATGGTGTGTGTAGCCTTACTGAATGTTATTCACCTTCTCATGGGCTAGTGGCATTTTCTGATTGGCAGTGTATACACCCTATAAACCAATAATTAATTATTTGCTATCTCTGGTCATTATGATCAAAGATTTAAAAATCCTGACAGCAACATTTTTCCCGAAGGAAAATGGCTTTGCAAGACCCTTCAGGGTAGGCAGCAGGGATCTGATACATTAGGCAGTACTAGTAACACACAATTATTTCTATGATGCCTCCAATCTTGGTGATTCAAAATATTCCATCTTGTTAATATTACCACATCAAAGTGTGCATCACTTCCTTTATATCTTATTACCCTTCAATCACTGGCAGAATTGAAGTTCAGGAAAGTTAGGATACTTGTTCAGGATAATATTATATTAGTGAGCACAAATCAGGAAGAGAAGCAGTTGATTGGCAATTGTATGTTCAGTTTATGTAGCTGAGGAACTGTTGCAGAAACCTCAGTCTTGAAGGGAAAATGTAAAGGACTCTAAACAGATACACAAAAGGAATATTTTAGGCCTATAAACGAATAATAAAATTTTGCCATCATCAGAGCTATTATTTATTGGGAGCTTGCTGTATTCCTGGTACCATGCATGGATTTTTCTCATTTATGATGGGTAATAATTCTAGAAATTTGGTATTATTGCCATTTTAAAGGTAGGGAAATAGAGGGGCACCTGAGTGGTTCGGTCAGTTAAGCATCAGACGTCAGCTCAGGTCATGATCTCACTGCTCATGAGTTCAAGCCCCACATTGGGCTCTGTGCTGACAGCTCATAGCCTGGAGCCTGCTTCAATTCTGTGTCTCCCTCTCTTTCTGTCTCCCCTTGCTCACTCTCTCAAGAATAAATGAACATTAAAAATATTACAAAAATAAAGGTAGGGAAATAAAGGCTCACAGAGTTTATTTGCCAAATATTAGGTAGGTACTAAGCACCAGGGCTAATGGTTGAACCTAGAGATATCAGACTCTGGAGAACAAGCTGTGGAACTCTATGCTATGTTTCATGTCCATTGGTCAGAACTTCCCTTCCAGTGGAAGGAAGACCTGAGGGTTTGTTGCTGAGGGGCAGCATCAAGCCTTGATTTTAATCCCTGTGATCTTCCCCGAGCTCACAGCAGGACCCACGTCATGCACATGTGACCTGTGTGGTCACACAGAGCCCCACTCTCAGGAGAGCTTCATGTTTAACGGAAGCTTTGCTATTTAAATCTTAAAATACTTAGTATGTTTGGAGCAATTGTATTCCTATTTTTATTCTTCACTGGGCACCGCAACTGTGTAGCCAGTCCTGGCTCATGGAGTTGGCAACCCTTAGCCTTCAGACCCAAAGAAATGACTGTAGTTATAAGTTACCATGAAGAAAGGAAAAGTACTATTTTAGATCAAGGATGCTCATTTTACATGTGATAAAAATGAGCAGCAGGAGATGAAACTGAGTTGCTCAAAGCAGCAGGTTCATCACCGGTCAGTTCAGGACTCAAACTATCATCTCCTAAGTTGAACACCACAGAAAAAAAAGGAGGGTATAAAAATAGTTCTACCTATTCTGATGGATGCTATGACTTAAAAATTATATCCTTTTAAAATCTGATGCTATACAATGTTAACAATGTTGAAAGTAACAGTAGCATAAATATCTCAAAGCAAAAATGACAAAATTGTAACTCAATGAGAGTGAAATAAAGTGGCCGTAACACCGCGCTCCTCCTGCATCTTGCCTCCCACCAAACAGAGTCTTTGGGTCTGACTTTTGGCAAAAGTGAGAGAGAACCAAATCCATTGGTAAGGTCAGCTCTCTATGTCCTGACTTTACTTCACTCTTGCAGCATCTCTTCTTTCACCCCACAGAGCAGAATCAACATTCAAAAACACCAGTAAGGGATCTTTTGCAAGTTCAGGGAATATTCCCAGGATATAGAAGTGTTAAGGGCTTCTGAGAAGTATTCATTGTAAATCAGGAATCTTTCATTAATGACCTAAGCATATAACTAATGATCAATAGATATATTTTTAATTAAAATTTTCTTTTTCATTATATTCATTTTAAGGATGAACGTGTGTGCGCGCACATACACACACACACACACACACACCTTTCTTTGGTTTAAAAACAATTTGCAAATGCTAACAAGTACTCAAACAACATGGTTTGTTTAAACAATAAGCAAGTGTATATTATTCTTCAGCGAGAAAGTCAAAAAAATAAACAAGTAAATGATTAGGGTGACAGTTGCAGAGAGTTGGTAGAAACCCCCAAATAAGTAATTCTATGAACATCATGCTTTAAGTTCCATATATTGCTAGCATAGGCCACAAATTTGGCTGTCACTTTCTCGGAGAGATCCCAGCAAGGAATACATTGTTAGTTACAAGTCTCACAGTGACCACACAATACAAACAAACCACGTAGCAGAAGCACCAGCCTCACCAGGACTGCTGGGAACAATAACCTCACCCCACCTTTTACCCCGCATTCAGCACTGGGGTCTCTTTCATGAAACTCTTTCTTAATGTGTTCTGATGGCATCTCACTCCAGGGCAATTGTGTCAAATCAGATGGAAAGTAGCAGATCCAGCTAAGAACTATCTGCCTCCTTAACCAGATACAAGAATACATGTTAGGTTACAAAAGGATGGGCTAGATAATCTGATGTAAAACCCACCACACATAAGTTCTTTCAACTGAGTTTCTATATCTACTTCTCAACCCACATGAAGTTAGATGTTCTAGCTCTTAATGAGGATCAAGAGCAGCACTTGAAGACCCAATCAGCCCAGTTAAAAATGAGAGTTACATTCTTATGAAAATTGAGACAAATAGCTCACATGTAGGCCTGAACAGAAGAGCATTCTACCCCTGTATATGGTGGCTGTGACATGGGCTGAAATGTTGCTCAGAACACAATTGTGTTATTGCTCCGCCACAAAGGGGTATAGGCAATGACCTTCTGAGTCACAGAGCAAGGCTTTGGTATTTTCATCGTGGAAAATATTTAATAAATTTGTTATCAAATGCCACTGTTGCCATATAATATTCTCAGTGATGTGTCTCTCAAGTTTAACTTTAAATGATGTATGCTCCTAGCAAACCTTCAAAGATAAACTAGCTGTAAAACCTGTCCCTGGTAACAGAACAAGTTTAATTGTTGTGCAAGTTCTTGGATACAAGAACTGTGTAACAGTGACCTTAAGCCTCTTTTTCTTGCACTGTTCAGTGCAAGAGAAGCTTCCTGGCTTGTATTTTTCAAAAAAAATATAGAGATCAACTACTGGTTCAAAAGGGGTGGAACCAGAGTTGGATTTACAGGGTGGGTAATGAAGCTGAACTTGTAATACCCTTGTTTGCAAAGCCCTTTCCAAGGCCCTGGAACTAATTTTTTTGTGTGTGTGTGTGTGTTTTAATAAGCTTCATATCCTGCAACGCTCTGTTACTTAATAGAATATTTGACATTGTGAGATCTTACTGTTTTTCACCTATCAGCAATATTTGTTTGTTTGTTTCTTATATATAAATGCATTTTGGCAAAGTGCAAAGAATACAGGCTTTGGAATTAGAATTCTCTTGTTTTAGAGCCTGGGTATAAACTTGAGATTACTAAACATTTCTGTGATTTTATTTATCATCTGTAAAAAAGAAGAAAAAGAAGAATAGCAAGTATTACTATTACCATGTATTACTTCTATTATTCTATAATGAGCTCACAATCTTAATAGTACAGCCTTAATGGTCAAATGGAATACTGTATAAGAAGTGGCACAACCAGCTGATTCCTTTTGTTTCTTTTCCTCTGATTTCTCCCTCCTATTATTCTTCAGCATATAGAAACAAGTTCTCCAACTGGACTCACTTGAGAAGCTTGAGTTCCTCTCCTTCAGATGGCTTGAGACACTGACCTCACTCCCTATGAGGAAAAAAAAATGCTTGGGGCTCAACTGCCTCTTCTTCACTCTCCATAGAGCATTTTAACAACTATTTTCTTTCTTTTTTAAAATAATTTTTTAAAATGTTAATTTATATTTGGGGGGAGGGCGACAGAGAGACAGTGCACAAGTGGGGGAGGGACAGAGAGGGAGGGAGACAGAATCTGAAGCAGGCTCCAGGCTCTGAGCTGTTGGCACCACATGCTATGAGATCATGACCTGAGCCAAAGTCGGACACTCACCAACTGAGTCACCCAGGCGCCCCTATTTTCATGACTCCTGCCAAAAACAGTGCTCGGTTTTTGACAACAGAGGCACTAAGGTATGGTGGAAAGAATACAGATTTCTAAATTAGACAGATGGGTTAAAAAAAAAAAAAGCTTACAAATGAATACAGGAGTCTGAGCATCACTTTGTTTCACTGGTAGAGTGCAAAAATATCGATTTTAAGTAGTTGTCATAATGAAATGTGAATTACATCTCAACAAAGCTTTTTTTTAAAGCTGTTGTACACATCAAATACCACAAATCTCCAATTAATGCCAATCACTGTTTAAATGATAGTTCTTGTTTGTTTTATTTTCTCACATCTGTGTCAGTTCTGTTGGTTTTATCAAGTAAGAGTGATTACTGACAAAGATACTTAAGGAATATTGGAAAAGAGAGGACAAGTAAAGGGACCATGAAAGTTTAATTTCCATGTTAGCTTAATTGATTATTCAGCCTGACAATACTCTTTTCACCTCTCTAAAGAGGATAATTGAAAAAATACTCTATTATTTTCTAACTAGAGTTTATCAATCCCTTTTCAACAAAAATCTAATGTTTTTCAGCTAACACTTGCCCCAGTGTTACTGGACAGAATTAATTATAAGCTTCGCAATATTCTTTGCCAAGAGAAAAACATCCTCTGACAAACATTTTGTGTACACCCACAGTGTTCCTTGGTTTGAACTTAGAACATTGCTGTGAATCATCTACAAATCATCTGACAAGTCTACCTTCTTGACAGAAAGTAAATTTCAGTGATCAGTGGCTTTTAAATGAGAACAGAGTGTTCAAGAACTGATGAGCACATGGATGAAGTTTGGTAGAACTGGTAAGATTTAAAAAAGGAACACTCATTATGCAACATCATCTAATGCGTAAAGCAGGAGTTTCCCTTAAGTTCTCCATGTCTTATTCTTAACATTTTAGGGAATTACCATGTTTTTATTTATCAATTGTGTAAACTGAGAATGCCATGGAAAGTATGAAGTGTTTATCAAAGCACAAACTTGAAAAATACTAAAATGTGTGACTATTCAGAGAGAGATGAATGGATGGACAGAAATAGATGAACTTTATACATATCTATATATATCCATAAAATTTAGCCAAACAAAAGATCTTTTTATTACTAATAATGCTTCACTATTCACTGAATACTGGAAACTAGGTTATTTCCTTTCTGAGAGACAATCAAATCTTCAAAATTTCACTTATTTTAAGATAGTATCAAGTAGTGATGAATTGTACAAGAAGTCTGAAGAAGGAAGCTAAAAGAAACCAAAATTTCCCTGGGTAAGGTGGGGTGGGGGGTTGGACTGTAGGTGACTGCAGCCTAGAAGGGAGATGGGGAATAAGAAGATGTAACTAATGACAACATTCTCAGTGAAACACTGAAGCATATCCATTACCAACCCTACCATCTAGTTCTCCCATATAATCTTCAGAAATATCCCTGTGACCTACTGATGCAAAAAATATATTGAATAATAAGAGCTGTTGAGTCTTTCTTAGAAGGATGAGTAACAGGAAAACACAGCTTCTGAAGTGAACATACGGGGTACAAGTAGGTAGAAAAACCATCCATCTGGGTTTGTCCAAGAGGGTCCAGTTTTGAATCTCTCAGCTCAGGGAAATCCAGGATGGTGGGCCATTGTAAGTACAAATACTAGGGTATTAATACATGGTCTCACATGGAGGAGGTGAAATATTCAATGCAAATTCTTTCTAACTGTACAAACTTTTAAAACATTTGAAACTATCATGAGAAAGAGAAGCAAGAATCTATACAACTGAGTTGTACAGGAATGAAATAATCTTAGTGTTCAAATTCTATTTTGTTATTCCTTTTTCAGGTATTAAATTCTAATGGAGACACCAATTTAAACACAAAGAAAATATCTAGAATGGAATGAATACAGTTATCCATTACTGTCTTATTTATTTCATTAAATAAGACTAATGAAATTGAACCCCCTCACTTAGCAGCCCAAAGGGACTGCAAACCTTTTCAAGAAGAAGCCTTTTCTCACTCTTCCTCTCCATGACCCTTTTCTTTTAAAACAGGGGTAATATATGGGGTGCCTGGGTGGCTCAGTCGGTTAAGCGTCTGGCTTTGGCTCAGGTCATGATCTCACGGCTTGTGAGTTCAAGCCCTGTGTCAGCCTCTGTACTGAAAACTCAGAGCCTGAAGCCTGCTTGGAATCTGTGTCACCCTCTCGCTGCCCTCCCCACCCCCCTTCAGGGGTAATACTCAGGTTTAGGAGTTGTATTTCCCTTGGCTGAGACCCATGCTGCCTTGTGGGTGCAATGGCCTTCTGTGTGCAGATGGGGAAAATGGAAGGAAGCTCAGAGTCTTGTCCCTAGCACCATCAATGCCAGGTCAGGGTCCTCCTGGACTGCTGCCTAGAGCTCTGTCCTGGCCTAACCAGGTTAGTATAAAATAGTGGTTCCCAACGGTTCCTCTGCATGAAAATCAACTTTAGAACTTCAAAAAAATTTGTAGATGCCCAAAACCTAACCCAAGATCCTGCAGTGGAGCCCAAGTATCATTATTTTAATGAAAAGTTCTTAAGAGATTCTGAAGTACAACAAATATTGAGAGCCACTAACTTGTAATTAGAGGGAAATAAAAATATATTTGTTTTCATTTTGTTTGTTAGACAAACTTATTACTGGGCATAATAAAATATATGGCAGCTCAAGATGCTCACCCTTACATGGCAACCCTTCCACAGGCAAAAAAATGTATTAGAACATTGTACTAGACATGGGATTTCAGGATGATAAAGGAAAACTGTAGCATTCTCTTCCCTGTGGGTGGTATGGTCTTTCCTAGGAATGATATCTAAGACCAGTGCTGTTCTAGATTAGGGATAAATACTCTTCCCTTCACACTGCTTTGCCAAGGTTCATGTCTCCTTGTGTTTTCTTAGAATTATAAGACCTAGATGGAGACATTTCTTCATACTGAGATAATGTAAGTCTGTTTTAGCATAAGTCTTTGTTCTACCTTAGGAAGAAAGTTTTCTTGTGCTCCAAGTAGCATTTCTAGTCCACCCACTCTCTTTCTCTCTCTCTCCCCCCAGACACTCACACCCCCACGTGCACACATGCACATCTCCCCCCAAAAATCTCTCTGATTAACATTTTCCCAGTAAAAAGGCTCTTGACTTTTAATACATAAACTTTTTAGAACATACAAATCTCCCATTACAGTATTTTGGCCAACTGTCTTTCTAGGGAAAAAATAGTTAAAATAAAAAAAATTCTCCTAAACTCAAGGAACATTTTTAGCTAAACAATATCAAGAAGACCTTAAGTTTCATTTCAAATCCAACCAGTAGAACATCAAAAACATAAGTAGCCATTTCAAAATCAAGATAGTATAAACAAAGACATGTGAATTTTGAAGCTACTGGCAGTAAGGAATATTGAGTTTTTGGTTTTTATACAACTACATTAACTGTGTGGTATTTAATGTATATGTTTGCTTAACTATTTTTTGTTACATTTTTTAAGAAAGGAGTTGAGGGTTTGGGGCAATACAATAATGCACTTCACTTCTCTATTTTAAATAGTTGGAAATAACAGAAACACAAAATGTCTGAAATGTCAGAAATTAAATTAATTAAATAATTAAACAATTATTAACATTAGGTAGGAAATCCCTGAGTTTTTTGTGTCTGTTAGGTGAAGTTTTTGAGCTACACTGTTATAATTATTTTACAATTGTGTGATTAAAAAAAAATTTTTTTTTTATGTTCTTTATTTTTGAGAGACAGGGGGAGCAAGGGAGGGTCAGAGAGAGAGGGAGACACAGAATCCGAAGCAGGCTGCAGGCTCTGAGCTAGCTGTCAGCACATAGCCCGATGTGGAGCTTGAACCCACAAACCGTGAGATCATGATCTGAGCTGAAGCCGGACGCTCAACCAACTGAGCCACCCAGGCACCCCTACAATTGTGTGATTTATAAGTTTCTGCTGGAGATGTGATAAAATTTCCAACTATAATTTTGAAGGTGTTACATTTTCTTGTCATTCACTCAGTTTTTGCTATATAAGGCTCAGGGCTTTGTTGTTAAGACCATGTAAGTACGTAAGGATTACATTCTCTTAATGGATTGTCTATTTTCTCCTAGTGTTTCTATTTATCCTTGTAAATGCTTTTTGACCTAAATTTATTTTATGTGATATTAATATTGCCATGCTAGCTTTTTTCATTATTATACTTTACAATTTTGAGACACTTTATTTTACAGTTTAGTATCTCTTGAAATCAAGATGCATATGAAGTTGATGTCAGATTTTAATTGGCTTTGGTTTTTTTTTCTTCTATTTGTTATTACACAAAATAAGGGTGTGTCTTAAAATGGATGGTATCTTAAATTCAAAGAAATATAGTATTTGTCTGGCATATCTTTTTGTACCTCTTTATTTCAACACCCCTGGCTGATTATTAGGTATGTCATTATAAACAACAAATAGACGGATTTAAAAAATTATATTTACTATTAATCTGACTTGGTAGTTGAATGCTATCCTTTTACAATCAATTAAAACCTAATGATTTTTACTTATTTCTACCATCTTATGTTGTGTTTTACACTTTTGCTTTTATTTTTCTCCTCCTTCTGGATTGATAAAATTTTCAATATTCCCTTATGTTCCCAATTCCACATTTCTAAATATACCTTTCTCTTCAACCTCCCAGTAAGACCACAGAGGACAAATAGTATCAGTCCTCTCCAAGAAGCAGAAAAACTGAATCTGAGTCACCAAGAAATTGTTATTTATATAGAGGCCTACAGTTTGCTACTGTAAGAACTAATACGAGACACAATGCTCTTTAAAATTCTATCAACATCCTGGCCACTTATTTCTTGTAAGTTTTTATAAGACTATATTAAGACATTTATTTCTTCCAAATATATCTTCTGGCATTCAATAAACAAAATGAGCTTTCCAATTAAACTTGAACAGAAAAAAATAAATTAATAAAAGAAAGTCATAAACTAAATGAAAATGATATGTTAAATAGAAGAGAGGCAAGATGTAAGGAAGATTCTTAAAACTGGTTTGGACATCCAAGCTAAGAATCAGATGACACTTAAAAAAACATATGGAAGGGAATAGAGAGATTTTAACTATGAATGCAAATGCAAATGAAAATTAATTCTCCTAAATTACAAAAGGGAAGAGGATAAAAATAGAGGACATTACGAAAAATTCACTTTTAATTCCTTTAAATCATTGTGAGTAAAATACAGCAATAGAAAATAAAGACACAGAAGACATGAGAAATATGAAAGAAATAAGGAAAAGATTGTCTCATGTAGGTTTACTTAAATGTGTAGTAACTACTGGGGCAACTGGGTGCCTCAGTCGGTTGGGTGTCCTATTTGGCTCAGGTCATGATCATGCAGTTTCTTAGTTTGAGCCCTAT